>OY856409.1:1517182671-1517402671 GCA_963693085.1 Alisma plantago-aquatica
TTTTGCTAAACTATATTGACTTCCCGCTCCAAATTAAATGTTCCCTTCGCGCTACACTCTCTGCAAATTCAACCCAACATTTCTGATCTCCCCCACTCTCCCTACGTGAATTCCTCTCTCCCGAGCCCATCGTGCCCTAGGTCTTTTGGTGGCTCACGATCATTTGCAGACTGAGAGAGATTAGTGACGCCTGCTATTTGCCAATTGTCATCTGTGGTGCCAATAGTTGCTAGCTATGGAATGTCAAGTTGCCGGTGCCATAGTTACACCTTGCCTATGATCACGAGCGTTAATTCTTCCTCCTCCACCTATTTGAACTGAGCCCAACCCAAGCATACTCAGGCACCGTTTGTTCTTCCTCATCCGCCATGGCGGACCGAGCCCAACCGAAGCACCGCCGCAGACTCAATCTGCCCTTCCGACATCGGAGAGCTTGAGTGAGGGACTCTGATCAATCCTCTTCAAGTAACCATTGCCACACCCTATTCTGTTAACTAAGATGTAGCTTACATACCTCCTATAAGGTCTCTTTCGTGACTGGTGGCTAATAGAAATGTAAAGTGTCAACAATTCTCATGCTTGGATGAAAAATTTGTAGGTATGGAATGCAATGCCACTTGAAATTTGTTGTTCATTTGTAGGTTATCCTAAATCATCAATAACTATTAATGGGAAACCTTGCAGTAGAATAAAAAAACATATTCAGACTAATAACTTTTTTACCAATAGTAGTCCACTCTTGTTTCCAGCCATTTCAATTGACAATACTTAAAAGGTATTTGCCTTGGATCTGACTTCTGTTCTACATACATTATTAGTACTTTTTATCTATAGTGTTATAATTTTTAAGAAAGACAAGAATGAAGAAACTATAGCACTTCAAAGATGTTAACAAAATATGACTTATAGAGTTCATGTAAACATCACATGTAATTAATCAGTTCCCTATTAAGATTGTGGATTGGTATTTTCTATTCGATGTTTACATGGTCTTCCCACAAAATCGTTTGAGAAACCAGGTGATGTGAAATGCAGTGATCAGTATAATTGAAAATCATAATTTAGACATAATAATTCATAAGTGATCTCCTTAAAATAGACATAATAATCTATAATGTAGACTATGATAATTGTTGGTATAATGACATACTCGTCATACTTTCCATCTAAGTTTGATTTGTATTTCTCAAGTTATCTCTGAAAATATGTAACATCGTTATATATACTTATTGAAAATACATAACATCATTATATATACTTACAATTGTTAGTACTAATATTTTGCAGTCTCTTTCCACCCACAACAATCACTATGGCCTGGGCCGCGGCCCCCCCTGTCCTTTTACCCGAAACAAAATAGCTGGACATAACCCTAGACCCTCGTACACTAGCACAACTCACCATTACTAGACAGTGGCGTCATTTGAACGGAAGATGCTACACGGCTGGTCAAGTGACTTTAAAGTATGGAACCTCGACAATTGTAATCGACGTTCAGTATGATGGTGAATGCACTTCAAGGTATGCACAACCAGTTGGCTTGCATGGATTCAGAACATGCTAATTAGCTGAGAGGACCAGGTCTGGCTTCCGAACATGCTAATTAGATTCATCTACGAGGGAATCCCTCCGAGACACAACATCATCAACAAAATGGCCAAGTCACCAGTCAAACGGGTGTCTCAATTCTTGATGAAATTTTGTTACTTTTAAATAAGGAAATCACCAATAATTTTTTTTTTACTT
Source organism: Alisma plantago-aquatica (assembly GCA_963693085.1). Taxonomy (NCBI): domain Eukaryota; kingdom Viridiplantae; phylum Streptophyta; class Magnoliopsida; order Alismatales; family Alismataceae; genus Alisma; species Alisma plantago-aquatica. The sequence continues at coordinate 1,517,184,418 of OY856409.1, forward strand.
TTTTGTAGAATGAAATTTTGTTACTTTTAAATAAGGAAATCACTAATAAATATATTTTTTACAGTATTTGTCACAATTCACCAGTCAAACGGGTGTCACCATTCTTGATGTTATATTTTTTACTATTTTTTTAGAATGGATAAGTCTTGGATAGAAGAGGATAACCGAACGAGTAGTAAATACCTATGCGGAGTATCCAACTTTTTGGATTTCACTTTTCAACATTCAACGATTGGAGACAAGATTGTATGCCCTTGTAGAAAGTGCACTAATGTATATCAGGTCACCAGACGGACTGCATTGAGTCATCTATTGTGGAATGGCTTCTTACAAAGCTATATTTCTTGGGCTTTTCATGGAGAAGATGCCGATGTTGAAATGGATGCTCCAACTAATCAGGGTGATTGTCTAGATGATGAAAATTTACAAGATATATTGCATGATGTTTTTCTGACTTTCATTGAAGACGTAGATATGGAAGGAGTACAGTCGGCTACTGATCAACATTTAAATGCAGAAAAAATTATATCTTGTTAAAGGATTCTGAGATAGAATTATATCTAGGGTGTAAGAAACTTACCAAACTTGCTTTCATCCTAGAATTCTATCACCTGGTTTGTCTTAATGCCTTGAGTAAGAAAGCATCATCTATGTTTCTTATGTTCTTTTAAAAATGCTACCAGAAGGAGAACAATTACCTAATTTCTTTTATGAGATGAAGAAGACAATAAAGGAGTTGGGATTACATTATGTGAAGATTCATGTTTGTCGAAATGGTTGCATGCTATTTTTGAAAGGATTCTACTGATAATGACGTCTGTGATACATGTGGAGAATCAAAATGGCTAACGACTTCAACACCAGATGATGATGATGAGGAGCTAGTAAAAAAACCCAGAAGAACACCTGCCAAAGTGCTCAGACACTTTCCACTTATACCACGGCTGAGGAGGTTGTTCATGTCAACAAAAACCTCTTCCTTAACGAAGTGGCATGCAGAAGAATATGAAAAATATGACAAGTTAAGACACCCGGTAGATTCACATGCATGGAAAACATTTGATGTTATGCATCCATAATTTGCTGCAGACGCTAGAAATATTCGATTGGGACTTGCCACTGACGGATTTAATCCTTTTGGGACAATGAGTAATTCTCATAGTACATGGCCTTTTGTAATTATTCCATATAATTTACCTCCTTGGTTGTGCATGATGCAACAATATTTTATGTTGTCCCTACTAATTTCTGGACCATCATCGCCACAGAATATAGATGTTTACTTGCGTCCATTGATTGATGAGCTGAAAGAACTATGGAGTACTGGTGTACAAACATATAACGTTGGAGCCAAGGAATTCTTTCATATGCGTGCTTCTTTATTATGGACTATTAGTAATTTTCCAAGATATGCACATCTATATGGTTGAAGTACTAAAGGCTACAAAGCATGTCCTTATTGTAATAAAGATACTGTCTCACAATGGCTGCCACATAGCCATAAAGTTTGTTACAAAGGACGTTGTAGGTTTTTTCCATCTTGCCACAGATTCCGGAAAGAAGCTAGGGCATTTGACGTTGAGCAAGAATTTAGGAGTCCACCTAAACCTCCTTCTGGAGCTGAAATCTTGTCACAATTTGATGGCGGAAGCACTGTAATTGGTAAGAAAAGGCCGAGAGGTAAAGATTCGACACACAATTAGCATAGGAAAAGCATATTCTTTGAGCTACCATATTGGAAATCTAGCATTGTAAGGCACAATCTGGATGTCATGCACATTGAGAAGAATATATGTGAGAGTATTGTTGGAACATTGCTAGGTCTGAAGGATAAAAGTAAGGACAACTTGATTGCAAGGAAGGATTTGGAGGATATGGGAATTTGATTTTTGCTTCATCCACAAATTATTGGCACACATTCCATACTACCTCCATCTTGCTATATGATAAGAAAAGAAGAAAACATATCATTTTATAACCTAAAATTTGTCAAAGTTCCAGATGGGTATGCATCTAATATATCTAGATGTGCACGGCCGACGGATCAGAAGATGCTACCAATGAAAAGTCACGATTATCACGTGTTGATGCAACAACTTCTGCCATTAGCTGTCACTATATCTTAGCCCAGTAAGAATGCTAAGTCATGTATTATTAATCTTTGTCACTATTTTTAGAGGTTGTGCACTAAAGTCATAGATCTAAATGATTTTGCTGCATTGGAAAATTCAATAGTTGTGACACTTTGTGAGATGGAGAAGATTTTCCATCCATGTTTTTCTGACATAATGGTGCATCTATCAGTCCATCTCATTTTTTAAGCTAAGATAGCCAGCCATGTTCGGTATCGTTGGATGTATCCAATTTAAAGGTAACTTTTCATACGTTGTGATGACTTCACCTATTGGAATTTAATTTGTCATAATATTTTTGCCAACTTTGTTATCAGGTATCTGCAGAACCTAAAAGGATATGTTCATAATAAAAGATATCCAGAAGGATCAATAGCAGAAGGATATATAGTTGAAGAGTGTCTTGCTTTTTGTTCAAGATACTTGGATGGAGTTGAAACAAAATTAAATCGGCCAAATAGAAGCGATACTGAAGAAATAAATTTCAAAAATGAGCCAACACATGACAGTGATGATTGGTCGATTTTCTCGACAGTAGGTCATGGTGTTGGTAAAATGATAGCCTATGTCTTGGATGAACATACATTGCAACAAGACCATAAGCATGTACTATTCAATTGTGACGCAGTTGAACCCTACATAAGTTAGTGACAATTGTCTTCTATTATTAAAATAGTATTACATATTCGAATTACATATTGCACATATTTTGTTTTCAGGAAGCACTATGATATCATTAGGATAAAACATCCTCATAAGTCCTTAAAGGAGGTACATAGAATACACAGTAACTCATTTGATGGATGGTTTAAGGAACATGTAAGTTAATTTGTCATAATTCAATTTGTTATGCTTCATGATTAAATGCTAACAAACTTTTCTTGTGTTAGATTGAGACACTCCTAAGAACAGAGATGGTGGATGATAAAATCAAGTTTCTTTCTCAAGGTCCACATCAAATGGTCGTTAAGTATAAGGGCTACATTGTCAATGGTCATAGATTCCATACCAAAGTAAAAGATCGACATCTAACAACACAAAATAGTGGACTCTTTCTGGTAGCTAAGACTGATTGTTATGCTAAAACCACTGACCGCAATCCAATTACTAGAGATGTTACCTACTATGGTGTTTTGAAGGATGTTATTGTGCTCAATTATTATGAACACTTTAAGGTGACATTATTTAAGTGTGATTGGGTGGACATCTACTCCAAGAGGACAATCAAGCATGATAAACATGGGTTGACTCTTGTTAATTTGAGACGACTTCAATCAACTGGAGAACCGTATGTAGTGGCATCTAAAGTTGGATAATTATTTTATGTAGAACATGTCACTACAAAAGGGTGACATTTTGCTGTAAAGATTCCCCCACGAGATACGTTCAACATGGAAGATCCATCTTGTCGTGAGACTGTCGAAGCTTATTAGTAAGGTGAACCTAGAGATGGGCCATCAATGACAACATAGGATGAAAATGCAAACTGTGACATAGTTAGATTGGATATGGAAGGAATTACTGTTGACAGTTCAACAATTGAGAAAGATCAATCCCAAATTCAGCAGGATGACGAAAGTGTACATCAAAGTGATGAGGATGAAAATTTTGAATGAGAAAATTACAAAGTAGCAACCAATGTTTATTTTAGTTTGTCGTTATTATTTGACTTATATATGCCTATTTTGTTGGCATGAAGTTTCCACTGTCTGAAATGTATGTGACATATTTTAGTCGCATGCTTCTGTGTGTGTTGGATTATCTCACATATTCTCGAGAGAGAAGGTTGTCTGATCAGCTCCTTCGATGTATTGTAGCCTATCCAAAGTAGTATCTAAAAGTAGTATCTAAAGAAGTATGTTCTTCTTAAATTCGGATGTCCAACTTACTAACAATGATGATCAAATTTTGCCTTGCCTTAATGTAGGTGTATGCAATCAAGTTTCATTTTTATGCAATCCTCTTCACTAACATTGCTGCTAGCTCTACTGTTACTGATATGTTGACAATGACTTTGTGTACCTTTGCAGTTCTGCATCCTAATTTCTCTGCAGAGGTACATTAAGTCTTTCTCAACATGTCAGAACTATGCTCTGGTGGAGAAGTCTATGAAGAAGCCTTAAGAAAGAATGGTTTCTCAAAGAGATTAAAGGCCATTCTTGAGAGATAAGGTTGTCTGATCAGCTATGTTGATGTATTACATCCTAGCCAAAGTAGTATATAAAGTAGTATGTTCTTCTTAAATTCTGATGTTTTACTTACTAACAATGATGATCACCTTTTGCCTTGCCTTAATGTAGGTGTATGCAATCAGACTTCATTTTTATGCAATCCTCTTCATTAATACTGTTGCTAGCTCTGCTGTTACTGATATGTTGACAGCGATTTCGTGTACCTCTGCAGTTTTGCGTCCTAATTTCTCTACAGAGGTACATGAAGTCATTGTCAACATGTTAGAACTATGCTCTGGTGGAGAAGTCTATGAAGAAGCCTCAAGGAAGAATGGTTTCTCCAAGAGATTAAAGGCCATTCTCGAGAGATAAGGTTGTAAATGTCTTTTTGCTTCCTACTCTAGAAAGTCTTCTTGCATGTTTTGCAGTTACTTGTTTTTTACATGTGGTGGTTGCCATGGTGATGGTACCAATGATGCACCGACTTTGAAAATGGCAAACATTGGTATTTCCATGGAAATTTCTAGAACTCAGGTGATTATATTTGCTATGGGAATTTGTATATCGATCTTCTTGTTTTTTAGTAATTATTATCGATAATGATGTTTCTTCTCTTTTTATGTGTCTATCCAGGTTGCCAATGAGGCTTCAGACATGGTTCTTGCTGATGATAACTTCAGTACAATATTTATTGTTGTTAACGAAGGGAGATCTATCTATAACAACATGAAGGCCTTCACCAGGTTCTGCTCTTATTAATCATTTTATGCTTTCTTACCTTACTAAAATTCTTTCAACTTATTATGTAAAGATTATAGTTTTATGAGAACACTGGACGAGATTGAGTTTGATTATAATCTTTTGCTTTTACATAATTGTCAAGATTGTCAGCTTTGCCCCCTTTCTATAATCTACTTAGTTGTGTGCTTAGCTAAATGTCTAAAGCTTTGTTGTGTGGCAAACTCTATTCAGATGACATAATGTGAATGGTACATTTGAAATTATCACCCCTGTCGAACTTATTAGGAATGGTGAGAAAGTGGGTTCTTGTGAGGCTGCCCTTCTTGCAAATCTCAGCATTATGCTCTTCTCATATGGACTGGTTGTGATGTCAATTTATGACAGTGGATCTGTATTCAGCCCTGAGGTCCTTGACCTTACTGAAGATGACCTTATTTATAAATTTGGCAATGGTGCTATCTTCCCTGATACTATCTTATTGCATGCTAGTGCTGTAAGTTTTTTTGTCTTTCATTTGCATGCAAGTGCTCAACTTTTTGCTCACTTCATGGCAGGATCCTAGCGAGTTTGCAGTTGTTGCTGCCCCTGCTTCTACTTCAGGCTATGCAGTTGCACCTGCGGCATTTGCTACCAAGGTGGAAGAGAAGAAGGAAGAACCTACTGAGGAATCCGATGACTTTATGGCCGAATTATCATATGCTATCACTGCAGCTGAGAAGAAGGATGAACCTTCATTGCAGTGTATCTGGTCTAATCCTACAGAAGCTCACAACTACTTGGAATGCTAGAATGGAGTTGTATATTTTTGTAAGAAAATGAGTTTGTATTCCTTTGGGGGGTCTCCAAGTGCAAATTGAGTTGATATCCAGTTAGTGATCATGTCTAGAATATGTACCATATATAGTCATATGTGATAGTGTTGTATGGAATATAAGGGGCAAGGTAAAATGTCCTCCCCATGTAATTGTCAGTTGATTATAAATAAAAAAGTTCAATACTTCTGGAAAAATGTGTTCAGCTTGAATTGGCATTCAATTAGAAAACTTGATCATGAACTACAAATTGACTAACTAAAATCCATAAAAAAATAGTAATGTAGAACTAGTATGTCATTACTGGATTTTTTCATAAGCCACTACATTCAATCAAAACTGTTTTATACAACAACATTATACAAAACAGTGGCATTTGTATAAAAGACAAATGATTGATAGTGGCTTTTCTATAAATGCCAAATGATGGTTTAGTGGCCTTTATGTGGCATTTATTCGAAGCCACTAAAGACAAATGTTTAGTGGCTTTTACAACTTAAGACACTATCTTCCTAGTGGCATTGGCGCTAGAGGAATTTTTTTAAATGTCAACAAATGTTGTTAAACCTGTTTACTGGCTTTTTTTTCCAGTGGCATTTCTAAAAGGTTGCTGTTGTGAATGTTTGCTATAGTGTCTCTACCCACTGCGGTCCTTTACCCGATATGGTTCCTAACTAGTCATAGTTCACAAACTAACGAGGTTGTTACCTGACATGGCCACCCCTCGACGCCGTAGCTTGATAAGTCTCCAACCCACCATAACTGTACATGATACGCCCGTTGCCTGACACTCTCCCAGCCCGACACGCATGATAGGCAATAGTCGTATCGTCCCATCCGAAGCCTCGAGAGTGGAGCCACGAATGAAAGACACATGGGCCAATAATGGCTACAACTTCCATCAACTCTCTACCTATAAATAGCAGCTACAAGCCTACGATGGGAAGGGGCTGGACCGTGTAAGAAGCTAACCCCTATAGTAAAGGAGCTAGTGCTTCGAGTCCCAAGGAGGCTACCGAGTGATAAATAGGTGAGTACACCCCCATCCCGACAGGGATGGGAGGAGTTCACTTGGATACCACTCTGGTAGAAGCAAGAAGCACGATACGATCCTCAAGGCTACTTCAAGCATGTCGGGTTCCTATCTGGGTTTCAGCCGGAGATGGCTTGCCCACCTATATCGGACACAAATAACCCGAGAGTCTTATGATAATGTTAACCCAAAATGTATCCTAACCTAATACCGTACCTAACCCTATATGATCTCTACCCTTCATGGTTGTAGGCCGACACGGCCTGCAACCTGACATGACCATATCAGGCAGAGGTCCTATCCCAATACGACCCTTACCCATCATGGTCAATGACCCAACACAGTCGTATCCCGATATGGTCTCTACTCGGTACCGGGTTAGCATCACCTTAAGCGTAAGTTGATATGTACTTCGACCTCCAAAATCAAGGAGATCGATACTTATCTTCCCTATAGAGCATTTACTTTCATTTAATTTCGGCATTGTAACTAAACCATTATGCTTCTTGCAATTTGTTGAGTTTATCTCATATCATTCTATGTATACCTTTATTTCGTTGGATGATTTCTTTCTAGCATCTGAGTTCTAGTTTCTTCTTTCTGATCCACACTTTTGACTAGGTATCGAACCGTGTTTCTTGTTTTGACTTCTTTGAGAGAAGGTTGTTGTAAACTTCTAGAGCTTGGTCTAATTCAGGTGTACGAGAGTATCGGGAACCAATGTTGCACCCAGTTTATCTTTCTGCATGAACCCACACTTGGTACCTTTGAGAGAAGGAACTCAGAGCATGGTTCGTTGGCATTTTCTTTGAGAGAGGAAGACGTTGGACGTAGGTCGTTGTTGCTTGTTACAATTAAGTTTTCTTCCTTCGTGCTATGTCACGAAGATAGTTCTATCTCCTCGGTTTCCTATAAGAAAAAACTACTATAAAAACTACTAAAACCCAAAATACCCAAAGCCTTAATCTTTCTGGTAACACCCCTTAGAGATAGGTTTTAGTTTAATTCTTTGTGATTCTTTTTCGCTACAACAAAGCTTGATCCCTTGATTCTCTGACATGCTTAGACAAGTAAAACTTGGGCTCCGAAGCGCTATTCTCCTAGTCCCTGTGTTCGACCCTAAACTACTCCGACCCAATCCTAGTTGCAGGAGTCTTAAACATTTGGGTATTATAAATTATTAAAGTCTGATGACCTAGACATGTCTCCATTTTTGGACCCACATTTACGGCTTATCAAATCTTTGGTGTTGTTCTTGCCGAGGACTTGGTAACGAATATCTTTCTATGAACTCGAGTTTTACTTGCACTTTGCCAAAAACATTGTACATATGCATATAATATTACAGACACTTATTGCACATAGTTTCTATAACACACTCACACTTTTACGCCTCTTCTTCTCAGGTACCTTTTCATCTCTTCAAAAATCCTATTTTCTGACAAGCAATGGCTGAGGAAGCACCCAAAGCTCGGTCTCTCCGTTCTTTTTTCCAAGTTAGGGAAAATGAGGAAAGGAACCCTATGGTGGATCAACCGCTCAATGTAGCTAACTTTGAACTGAAGCCAGCTTTTCTCCAACTACTACAACACAACTGTTTTGGAGGAAACACTAGTGAAGAGAATCCTTACAATCATTTCATGACGTTCAAGGGGACTTGTGGGACTTTTAAGATTTATAGGGTCCTGATATCTTATATTTACATCTAGTGCTTTCCTTTCTCCTTGAGGGACAAAGCTCTGGAATGGTACTCAAGTCTCCAAGATGGGAGCCTCCCTAACTGGGAACACCTAGCCCACACTTTTATTGCCAAATTCTTCCCTATAGAAATAATGATAAAATGTCAAAACAAGATAACCAGATTCTCACAGAAGGTTTCAGAGAACTTGCATGAAACCTGGGAAAGATTTCAAGGTTATCGGTTGGAGTGCCCACACCATGATTTTTCTGAGCCCAAGCTGATCACCGCCTTCTATAATGGGCTATGCATTGGAGAAAGGAAATCCTTGAATGTTGTAGTTGGTAGTGATTTCTTGGGGCTCAATGCCCAAAGGTCCAGGGAGATTGTAGATAATATGGCTATGAATCAGTAGGACAATGAGTATGATAGAGAGTCAACCTATCACTCTACCTCTAGAGAATCAAACGTGATGGAAGCACTGGCGACAAAGTTAGAAAAAATAGTGATCGATGTTCAAACCTTGAAGGAGTAGAGTAACAAAAGCAAAGTCTAACAAGAAGTGGTGCGAAGCTATGTCACATGCAGAGAGTCAGACAATATTTTTTACTTTTACCCGCATACAACTTTGTAGAGCAATCTTAATGACGAGAATACTGAGAATGTAAGTTATGTCCAGTCTCGATGGCTTGACCATCCTAGATTCTCATACGGAAATACCAGCACGACAGAAAACTCTCACCAACTGGTTGGTAAAACTACTTCAGGGGGACAGTAGAATCAACAATGTCAGACAGGTTTCCCGCAACAAAGAAGCTATCTGAATGCCCAACAAGGTCAGCAACAATTGTTGTCAATGATGACCGAGTTAATGTCCTCCACCAAGAAACAAAATGAACTGAATGAGAATCTACACAAGAGTTATGTGGATAGCACAACACTGCTAAAACTCATGCAACAATAGATGGGAGGTTTCTCAGCTCAGAACGGGGAGCTCCAGTAGTACAACAAGAAAATCGATCAGCAGTTGGCAATCCTGACTCAGAGCATCAACCATCAAGTAGGATGATTTTGGTCTAGCACCGATGCAAATCCGTGAGAAAATGGAACTCTCAAAATGGCAATCCTAAGGTCAGGAATGGTTATACACTCAGCTAATAAAAAGGAAGAAGCAATACCAGTAAAAAATGCAACCCCTGAGGAGCTAGCAGAAATACCTACAAAGCAAAAGAAAGTGACAGAGAAAGGAGGTGATGACACGAATTCTGAAGAGTGTCTGGATAGGTATGCACCCCGCATACCTTTTCTACACAAGCTAGTAAAAGCTCAATTAAAGAAAAGATATGAGAAGTTTATGGCTGCCGTGAAGAAGATGCACCTCGACATCCCTTTCTTGGATGCCATCGAGGAAATGCCTACCTATGTGAAGTTTCTTAAGGACCTAATTTCAAGAAAGAAGAGAGGAGAAGATGTTGAGTAAGTGAAGTTAGCAACGACGTCAAGCTCTTTCGTTAAGGCAAGCATGCCTTCCAAGAAGAGAGATCCTGACACCTATGTTATTCCCTACCAGGTCAGAGACAACATGACCAAGAAAATGCCTAATATGAGAACAAATTTTGTTCGTTAATGCAAAAATTTTGGGGCTCACTCATACAGTGAGAACAAATATGAGGATCCAGCTAGTGGACCACACCTTCACAAGACCTGTTGGGGTAGTAGAAGATGTGCCCATTAGGGTTGGGTAATTCTTTATACCATGTGACGTTGTTCTGATTAACACCTTGGAGGATCCTAGCTACCCAATAATTTTTGGGCGACCCTTCCTAGTGACTGATTAGCGCTCATCGATGTGGAGGCAAGGACGATAACAATGAAAGTTGGACAAGAGCATATCGACTTCAGCATATGTGACTGTATGAAAGCCCCCTCATTCTTTGAGTCCTCCTACTTTGTCGAAAGCTACCAACAACTCTGTGATGAGGTAAGGGAGGAGAAATATATGGTGAATCCACTGATGCATGCCTTAGATGGAAGTGCACAAGTGGTCAATGACCCAGAGGTGAAAGAACTCCTGGAATTTCTAGATGCCAAAGAACTTCTTGAAGAAGATGACCCAGTTGAAACAGTAATGTATGCTGCACTGCAAAGAAATCCCATCAGAGAACAAGAAAAGAAGACCCCACTCGAACTGAAAGTTCTGCCAAAAGGCATAGAGTACAAATTCCTAGATGAATAAGGAATGAATCCAGCTATTATCAATTTAGAGTTAACTGATGATCAGAAGGAGCATTTGTTAGTTGAGCTGAAACTATGAAGGAAGGCCTTAGGTTACTCAATTGGAGACCCAAGGGGCATCAGCCCTTCTGTGTGTATGCACAGAATCCATCTCGATGAGAATTCCAAACCCTACACCCAACCACAATAAAAATTGAATGAGAAGTTGTGAGAGATGGTTAATAAATAAGTTATAAACCTCCACGATGCAAGAATCATCTACGCTATCAGTGAGAGTATGTGGGTGTGTCCTATTCAAATAATCCCTAAGAATGGAGGTATCATGCAAGTCAAAGGTGACAATGGGGTTGAGGTTGCAACCAAGACTATTACTAGTAGGTGGATGTGTATAGATTATATAAAATGAAACACTGCCACCCGTAAAGATCACTTTCCTCTCCCGTTCATCGATCATATTCTTTAACATCTGGACCATCATTTTTACTTTTTTTGGTTGGATGGATACTCGAGGTTTTATCAAATCCTCAGTCATCCAGACGATCAGGAAAAGTCAACCTTCACCAACATTTATGGAATCTATTCCTTTAGAAGGATGCCCTTTCATCGCTGTAACACACCCGCAACCTTTCAGTGGTACATGAACGCTATCTTTGCTGATTTCTTAGAAGATAAGATGGAAGTCTTCATGGATGACTTCGACATCTATGGTGGCTCATTTGAAGATTTATTGAACAATCTATCTTTGGTGATGAAAATATGTGAGGAACAAAGCCTGACACTCAACTAGGAAAAGTGCCATTTAATGGTACAAGAAGGTATCATTCTCAGACATAAAGTGTCCAATAAAGGCATCAAAGTTGATCAGTCCAAGGTGGAAGCGATTGCAAAACTCCCTCCACTCACATTTGTGATAGGAATAAGAAGCTTCCTAGGGCATGTCGATTATTATAGAAGGTTTATCAAGGACTTTTCAAAGATAGCAAAGACATTATTGAATCAGTTGATGAAGGATGCATAGTTTGATTGCACAAAAGAATTCCTGACAAAATTCTCCACCTTAAAAGATGCTCTAGTCTTAGTACCCATTATCAGTCACCCGACTGGAACCTTCTATTTGAGTTGATGTGTGACTCCAACAATTATGCTATAGGTGCAGTCCTTGGGAAAAAGAAGGAGAAAAAGCATCACATAATCTTTTACGCCAGCAAAACGTTAGACGAGGCCCAGATGAATTATACCACCATAGAAAAAGAAATGCTAACCATCATCTATGAATTTGAAAAGTTTCATTCTTATCTTGTGGACTCCAAGGTGACTGTTCACACAGACCATGGGCCATCAAGTATCTGATGTAGAACAAAGATGCCAAGCCTAGGCTGTTGCACTGGGCATTACTTTTATAAGAGTTTGATAATTAGATCATCAACAAGAATGGAACCGAGAATGTGGTCTCCGACCACCTTCCAGGATCAGAGTGGAGGATGACCACCCATTGCTGGTTAATGAGAGATGCGCCAATGAAGAAATCTACATTGCCCAAATAGCTAATACAGAAAAACCCTAGTATGCTGATATCTACAACTATCTTGCCTACAAACAACTTCCCCAAGAAATATCTTATAATCAGAAGAATAAATTCTTATCTGATTTGAAGTACTATTATTGAGATGACCCTCTGTTGTTCAGACATTGTGACGATAACGTCTACAGAAGATGTATACCTAAAGATGAAGCCCTGAAGATCTTGTATGAGTGTCACTCCTCTCCCTATGGAGGACACTTGGGAGTTGAAAGAACTATAGACAAGGTTCTCCAGTTAGGTTTATATTGGCCCACTCTATTCAAAGATGTCTATGCTTATGTTTAAGCCTGTGGTGAGTACCAAAAAATCAGAAATATTTCCCGCAGGAATGAGATGCCCATGTCTGAGTGGATAGAAGTTGAAATATTTGACGTATGGGGAATCAACTACATGGGTCCTTTTCCTTCTTCATATTGTTTTCAGTATATTCTAGTTGCAGTGGACTATGTCTCCAAATGGGTAGAAGCCATACCCACTACCACTAGAGACACCAAATTTGTTATAAAGCTCTTCACAAAGATAATCTTCCCCAGATATGATGTCCCTCGAACGGTGATCAGTGAGGGTGGATCACAGTTTGCTGAAATGAAATTCGAATCACTTCTATGAAGGTATGGAGTTTGACATAAGGTTGCTACACCATATCATCCCCAGACGTCTTGCCACTTTGAAGTCTCAAATAGGAAAATCAAACAGATTTTAGAGAAGACAGTCAGAAAATCCAAGAAGGATTGGTCCACCAAGCTGGATGATGGTCTTTGGGCATACAACACAGCATACAAGACACCACTGGGCAGCACGCCTTACCATTTGATCTATGAGTAAGCATGTAATCTACCTTTCGATCTAGAGAATAAGACCTTTTGGGCCATCAAACATCTAAATATGGATCCATCCCTAGCCAACAAGAAGAGGTTCCTCTAGCTTCAAGAACTTGAAGAACTTAGGCATCACTCCTATGAGAATGGAAGGATCTATAAGAAAAGGACTAAAGTTTGGCATGATTACCACTTGAGGAAGAAAGATGTCAAAGAAGGTGAGAAGTTTTTGCTTTTTAAATCTTCTATTTGACTTTTTCCAGGGAAACTACTGACTCGCTGGTCAAGACCGTTCGTGGTAGCAAAGATATACCTGTCGGGTATGATGAAGCTATATGACAAAGATGATCCAGCAAATGTCTTCCCAGTCTATGGACATTGGGTGAAAAGATTCTACGAAGAAGAAGCTTTCACAAGGTGATCTGAGTTGCCCCTGAATGATGCCGAAGTCGCACCCACGGATGAAGCCTGAGCAAGACTGAAGATGTCAAGCTAACGACAAAAACCATAGTGCTCCTTGGTAGGCATCCCAAGTTTTTACCTTCTTAGAATAGGATGTTATTTCCTTTTCCTACAAAGAACATTCTAAACACTTTTATTGTAATAAGGCATGAGTCTGTGCACACGCCACACGCACTAACTCTCGCATTTTCTGGGGCACTGACTTAGTTTTATCATCTTGATATGTAATACTAGTTGAGGTTAAGGTTTACACTTAGGCCAGTGATGTTATACATATCAAGCATCTTTTAGTTATGTTTTCTTTGTTAAATAAGTTTTTATGGTTTCCTAAATGCTATGCATGTCGTGCTTCCTAGCATATCAGGTATGTGTGGCGCATCGTGTAGCCCTGTCAGCCAGGACATATTGGGAAAACCCCTTTCGCACGCCCATATCACACAGACCCACCAATTCAAGCATGCGCCAACTGTAATTTTGTATCGCGTGATGGGATACCCTCGTGCCTCATCGTGCTTATACATCACGTGAACTCATGTCACACAAAGAGCATGGCAGGTAATGCATGTTGGATGACGCACCACCTCTTTCCAAGACTCACGATACGACACAATTAGATGGGTTTTACCTCACTCTAGAAGGCGATTCTCGTGCATGCACGACGCGTGTCCCCATTTTACTATTTAACCACCCTTCACAGACGACTATATAAGCAACAAGAGTTTAACCGTGTCGGGTAACCAAAGTTACCAAGCTTTTGCTCCCATATTGCGCAAACTCTCATATCCCTTAAGCCACCTTTAGCTCCTGTGCCGGGCTCCCAGTCTCCCGACCTCCTATCTCACGTTTGCACACTCCATCCCCGATAAGGTAATTACCCCTATCGTGTACCCTTTATCGTACAACATCTTTTGCATGGATCTACCGCCCACCTGTATCATGCACCCTTAATGTTAAATAGTGTCATGATATTTCGTACGTGTTCCTGTCCGTATCGGACACGGCATCAACACGTATCGGTTCTCTGACTGTGCCAGGTTTTCATCCATATCACGCGTGCATATCGCCTTGAACAAGTTTGGGGGAGGCCACTGACTATGTATGAGGCTTGTGCGATGCATGTGTCGAGTAGCTGTACTTTGTTCTTGGGCTATCAGGTTTTTGTAAGTGCATCATTTTCATATATACTTGATATCAGTTTTCATGAGTACTACACAAGAATGGGTCGGGTTCCTTGGTATTGTGCACTTGCATGTCGCGTAGAAGAAATTACAAGTTTTTATCAGACAATTCTTACTAAGTTTCATCTTTGATGCTTTTACGGACCAGGAAAAGAAAATTTTGCCATTATAACCCTTTTTACAATTTAAACATATTATTTTTTATTTTTCAGAAAATGGCACGCACAAAGAAGACTGTCTTCCAAGTCGACGAGCAAGGCCGAAGGGTCAACCCTGAAGCCACAACAGTGGCAATTGCATGGCAAAAATGCCCTAACTCAGTGACAGTTGCACCCTCTAAGGCTGAAAAGTGACTTCTCATCAAGGCAAGTGTAGCCTATCTGGGACGCTTCATGCTGAGAGAAGCAGACCATCAGGGATGCTACACCGAGCTGGCGATGAAAGTCTACCACCCAGCCAAATTCTACCGCCACTCTTCCTTTCAATAGATCAGAATCTTTGAGAGAATGCACAATGTTCTCAAGGCCACTGCACTCTGGAAGCTATGCTTCAGCTTCTCCAACTCATACACTGAGTTGACAAAGGAGTTCATCTCCTCCCTCTGCCGCATACCAAACACCCTGGAAAAAAAAGCATAAGGTATGACAAAGGGGACCGCCTGCAAGGGTGCCTCTACAACTAGGAGCATGAGATCTCAGAGAGGTTGCTTAATGAATTCTTCTCCACCAGTGTAGCTGAGCAAGAGTTGCTCGACAATGGAGCTCGTATCAACGATAATGATGGCTTCGACCCCGTCAAGCTATGGAACAAACTGACGGGTGAATCTTCTTTCAAGCCTCGGAGAAAAGTGGATGCGGTCCACTCTTGCTTTTGGCAGATCATCCACAAGATCATTGCCAACCTGCTCTTTAGCAAGTGTGAAACAAGAAATCTATACACTGAAGAGTTGCATCTAATGTGATACATAATGGCCGGTAAATAGATCAATCTGGGGCGCTTCCTACTCAACTGTCTACACCCAATCAAGGACACCACCAAGGAGTATAATATGGGATGAATTGCCAAATTGATTGTGATCAGACTCGGGTATTCGAAAGAGCCATTGAGCCTGTCGTGGACCAAGGGTGATGACAACATCGATATCAAATTCCTCACCAGGGCCAACATCATAAAGAAGGAGGGTCGACAACTCTTCTACAAGTTTTTTGATGGCCAACCTCCTACTATCGCTCGTAGGCTGCGTCAACTACAACATAGAAAAAATAGTATTCATGACGATAGAGATCGAAGCTCTCACCATCAACACAGTCTATACAAACCAGACAGCCATCATAAAAGTTGCCCACAAGAAGGGGGCCTACACCTACAATGGCTCAGCGAGACAAGTCACCGATGGTCATTTTTAACAACTCTCCAGTCACCACCACCACAACTGCAGAAGCATTGCCGACCACCGTCCCCACAATCGAGGTCGTCGACACAATGAAGGTAGCTGTAGCGGCACTGCTAGCTTCAACACTGTCAATAACAACAACAGTCATAGCCACACCTTCGATGTGGTCAGACAACTCTCACGACAGCAAGGAGGCCTTTATCGAGCGCCTATACATCAAGCTCAGATCTGTTCAGCAAACCCCAACACCACCAACCACGACACCACCAACCACGGAAAAGGTGGTCGTTCTGGAGGATGAGGCTGAGAGTCGTGTGGTCAGCCAACACCCACCTATCCCTCTCCCCTCTCCACAGCCCCACGTTGAAGCATCAACTAAAGCAACAAAGGTGCTTACACCGGACATAGAAGCCACGCCCTCATGCACCGTTTTGGTGGACTCGGCCCTTGTAGATGATGCACATACCACAGGTCGTGCCGCCAAGATGAGGAGCCACACCAAGAGCCATAGCCGATCGATGGTCCCCCCTCTCTCGGTCATGATTTTGACTACGAGTTTGACAACTTGCAGGAGGTAACACACAATCACAGTGCTACTTTCTTCTCCCTTACCCACAAGTTTTAGACCTTCCAGCAACGACTAGGAGAACAGGAGCGCCACTTGCTGAGTCTAGTTTGTCTTCCCGGCCAACTAGAAGCAATGAATCAAACGATGCATGCCGCGCTCCAGTGCCTAGACATCATTGAGCAAAGGCTTGATGAGAGGGACACTCGCCGCCACTCACGTCAATCTCGGAGGTCGCAGTGACGTCCCCGGATTTTCTAAAACTTAATCTAATGTGTGACGTCCAAATTGAAACCTCACCTTAGCAATAATCCCTATTTAAACACCACACACTAGGATAGGAATAAGAAAATCGAGGGAGTCAAAGGAAAACAATCAGTAGCACATGTGCATGAACAATAATAAAACCATACACACATGTTCACCATTCAACATATAATTACAACACAAATTGTTACAACATTTGATATTACACATTGAAAGGTAAACTACTACATATACATGTACTACCACTAAACTATAGGATCTTAATCAACATGCAGACACTATTCTAGGTGTAACATATCCACAAAGGTTACCGAGAAACATGTATCCAAAGCACTACTAGGAGGTTTTAAGAGCATCAAGGGTGAGACCTCACTCCATAGAAGGCTCATACAAGAGTTTAGAAGCTTGGGTTAAGTCATTACATATCTCATATGTTAGATTTGCTTCCTTATCTTTAGCCATGCGTTAGGGTTTTCACATCATATTCCACGTTCTAAAGGAGTTAAGTAAGATTAACTCATACAACAAGGGGTCATCAACATTTTATTGAGATAATTGTTAGAACATATTCAACATTAACATATGACTTTTAGGAGGGAGTTAATTATCATTAACTCACTTTATCCATCTAGATCACGTCAAGGTATCATAATCATTATGTTGTGCTAACCGTCAAACTATATTTTCCATCTTTGTTAAGCACTAAGATTAACACCTCGTGTAACATGTTCCATTCATATAGTCTTATTTCATTGCTCATAATAAAATATAACATTTACTCGTCATTACATCACAAGATTAGCCATCAATTTTCACATAATAAGTATTATTCATGTATATGGTTAACCATATATGCATTGATGTCTATTAAACCATCTCTAGGTTTCCATCATCTCATATACGTATCTCAAGATTATATCACCATCTTACATATATTATAACATGGCGGTGCTAAACAAACTTATGTGAGTGGCTAATCAAACATATATTAAAACTTCATCTAGTCCAACTGAGGTTCTCCCGACCCATATCATGAGTGTAGTGTCATGCTCAGTCTCTCTGAGCTCACTCAACTCTATGAGTATCTCATATGCATATACTTTATTTTTCCTCTGTGATCTAGGGTTATCAGATTTCCTCATTGGAACTAGTGATAGCCATATAAGCACAAACCAAAACATGCTATGACATTCTCATCACAGGTCTTCTACCCATGAAACATGCTTACCCAAAACTCTCTTATATACACCACTAGATTCCCATGTGGGAAACTGCCAACCCGAGCATGAGGCTTCACAAAAATTAACATAGCTACCTCCTCCAGGGTCTTGGGCTCTCTCCCTCACACAGATGGCAGGCAATCATATTGATGTTCACATGCACATATATCCAGCCTCTCTCTGTCTCTAGGGTTTGGTCTTCCCAAGGACATCTAGGGTTCAACAAACTATAGAAATCATGCATAAAGCAACTCATCTCAATCACTCAGGAGTAGTCTAGTTTAGGACATATCATATCACATATCTCATAATTATCATATCTTGGAGTTTTGGTTCTCTAACCTTCTCCCAATGGGTCTCACTCTCTCTAGTGTTAACCCCGAAACTGGTCCTAACACTAGTGGTCCTCCTTCGTAAAAGAGATTGAGGCTCTTGCTGACTCACAACTTGTCGTAACGTAACATATCTTATCTCATAAAAGCCTAGTTACTTGCATTATCAACACTTATCTCAAATTCTCAAAACTGAACTTTAATCCTTGAAGGAAAACATAGATCATCATAACCATCTTATACCACCTATATAACACTTAGACTATATCATCAAAACTTATTTCATCTAACCTGTCTATCATATATTCCAAAAAGGCTCTAGACATCTAATCTAGAACTATTCTCTCTTCTAGACTGATGTCATTCACTTTCACTTATGTTACATGACCACCTCCTACTCGTACTTGTGTGGGGACACATTTTTGCAATACATATATATAATAAAATATTACATAGTTTTTCTCTGATAAAACAAGCGTCAGAGAAAACTATCGAGGTTCGATTCGTTTGGAATCAAAAACCAAATCCAGAAATGAGTGTCCCACACATAGTAGAGAGTCCAATGTCATGAAAACTAGTGAAACAGGTGAGAACATGGTGTAGACTAGTGTAGCTACTCTAGACAATGAGTGCCATATGTCTAGGGTTTCTCTTCCGTTGATGCATGTCATTTCCAAATAGTACAACGTCCCATACCACTACACTACAAGGAAAGAACGACATCTAAGGACTTGCTACTCAACAAGCACCAGTCTAGACCTAGTTCTCAGACATCTAGGTGCTAACCTAGAGGCTAGGTCAGATCTAGTCTCTAAAAGATGACTAATCTAACCCTAAAGATTATTAAGTTCAAGGTTTTCTAGTTTTGAGTTGCATAATGAGCACATGCCAGGCTTTGCTATTGTTCATGCTCTGATACCACATGTGACGTCCCAGGATTTTCTAAAACTTAATCTGATGTGTGACGTCTAAATTGAAACCCTCACCTCAGTGAGAATCCCAATTTAAACACCCCACACTAGGCTAAGAAGAAGAAAATCAAGGGAGTCAGAAGGAAACAATCAGTAGTACATGCACATGAATAATAATAAAACCATACAACACATGTTCACCGTTCAACATATAATTACAACATGAATTGTTACATCACTTGATATTACATATTGAACATCAAACTTAAATATATACATGTACTACAACTAAACTACATGATCTTAAGACAACAGGTCCACCTGTACATCAGCTCACCACACAACTCTCAACTATCCTAGATCTTCAAGATCATGTGTCCACAACCTAAACAAAAGATTACATGTGGTACACGTTAGCACAATATTCAAAAATATTGTACTGAGTACGCCTACATGTCTTTTATATACCTCTCATCGTATCTTGGCAATAAGATAAAACTAAACTTGGCAGTAACAGAAGAATATAACAAAAGCATACTTAAACAACAATGTTTATTAACAAAAGAGAACACATATTTTACCACGACTTTCCATTATATGTAAAGTGTATCAACCACATGCACTATTCTACCAAAGATATTTGGTGCTCCATGTACTCTTCTGCCAAAGAGATTTAGTACTTCATAAATGCACTATTCTGCCAAAGAGATTTAGTGCTTTCATCAATGCACTATTCTACCAAAGAGATTTAGTGCTATCTTATAATGGATCAGATATCTTATGTTTCATGTGTCCATAACCATAACTATGGAAAATCAAGCAACATATAATGCAGAACAATCATTTCATCCAATATCATATGCCAAGTATTTTACTACTCATATAACACAAGCATATTGTATAATAAGCCAAGTAAGATGTAATGGCATACCTTGGTCAAGAACAAACCTAATCATCACATATACTCCTGATGTCATCTATATCCTTGTCAACCCTGATTAAGATAAGATTACATGTCACCATCAGGTTCACATCATCATACATCTCATCTTAACCCTAAGCATGTTCACATTAGGGTTTAGCTTAGTTCATTAGGATATGTGCATCATTACTTGCATTCTTATCTTAGATTTATCTTAATGATGTAATGTTCCATATTAGGATACATAATTTGAATATCAGGTTCCATATCATTATTTATACATATTAACCCTGAGTTACATGTATTACTCAAATTAGGATTTATATCACATTAAGAGGAAACATCATCATGTAACATGGATTATGTGTATCATCCTGATCTCATATTTTCATATTAGCTTCTAGTTACTGATATAAGCTTATACTGAATATTTCATCATTTATTGACCATGTATGCATTTAATAAATTTTATTTAGAGTTATTATCCCTAATTAGACATATGAAGCAAATTATATACTTTTGTGCATCAACATGACCATAACTGAAATCATACGCATTATAAAAGTGATTTATGATTTACTGGTATTTTCTCATAATTTTAGGCCCTCAATTGATATTTATTACACATGAACTAAGTATTTTACAACTTACATGATATCACTAATATTACTGCATCAAAATTCTAATATTTTGCAATCATTGTGTTCTACTCATTTTTCTGAGAAGTTTGGTATATTATAGTTATTTTTCTGATGCTCGAGCTATTTACTATGAATTTTACAAATTCTGAGTATATATGAGTTAATTACCTTATCTGGGCCAATGGGCCGTAGACATGTGGCCACGAGTGTGGCATCCAACTCATAAAATACTAGATTAACTAAGTGGAAGCGAATCATTTGCAGTGGATTACTAAAAATCACTAAATATTAAAACCATTTTTCAAAGAGATCCACACATAGGAAATCTTTTTCTTCAAGAACCAAAGTATAACATTTACATTCTGTTTCAAAGTACATGTCTTGCACTATCTCTTCTCGAGATTACAACATCAACTACTTCCAGATATAATATATAGATAGCATATAACTTCGAGACATCAAGTCAAAATCTCAAGTCGATTCATTAAAACACTAACTATAAACTCCGAGGACCTGAGAGTACAAAAACGACACATAGGACTTTCTAACTATATGACTCGACAGTCAGGGTCTCCACCTGAGATCTCACTACTGTCCAAGTTGTTGCTTTCCTTTTCCTACAAAAGAGTGTCTGCTTCTTTGTCCGTGTCCACCTAAAAATGTTGGATCCCACAGGGGTGAGACAATTGTAAATTGTCCCAGCGGGAGATATAACTCTCCGCTAAAACATTATTATTGCAGATTATTATTTTCAAAATTGAACATGAGTTCTTACATACTAACAACAACATTATTCATTGTATGAACAGAGAAAGATAATCTCCTTTACTGAGGAGAACATTGTATCTACTCATGGTAGATTCATAATCTATTTATCTAATTGCAAGGAATGTAAAGAGATATGAATAACATTTATCAACTGACATTGTATAAAAGAAGTATAACATCAGCCAATGAATTTCCATATTCAATTCTATAGCAAACATGCTAGACGGCTGATTACATTTTACAATCACACTTATGCCCTGAGGAGATGAGGTATACCACTCATACTCCAACCGACCACTGCAAAGTCAAAATCGGTACCATACATAGGTCAATAGAAGAGCTGGATTCTATGACCTCATCCTCCTCAGTCAGCGTGAGTACCAACTGCAGGACATCTTGTGTCTCTACTATATATAGCTTTCCAGTGTATACTGGCAACTTCTCTATCAAAGTTACAGTGGCGTGTTGCACTCTCTTCGTGATCGTGAGATTTCATGTTTATCTCCATCGATCCGACATTAACATTATTGGGAGATGTGTACTACATCTGTCCCAATCTTCGGGAGATTCATGATACATCTATCCCGGTGCAAGTAATGAAGGATTGAGAGGTTTATTGTTTACCTTTCCCCAATTCCCTCATTAGGACGTAAGGATATTTTCGCCCATTAACCCCCACATACTCAAAAGTATGACCTCTGAGTTTTTCCGCGGAGCACCCGTTTCACCATCACCAATTTGCTGACGATGATGGATCTATGGTCAGGGCTCTACATGATATGATTTCACTTGATTAATTAAGTATATTAGCATATTC
Organism: Alisma plantago-aquatica; assembly: GCA_963693085.1. Classification (NCBI taxonomy): domain Eukaryota; kingdom Viridiplantae; phylum Streptophyta; class Magnoliopsida; order Alismatales; family Alismataceae; genus Alisma; species Alisma plantago-aquatica. The sequence goes on from OY856409.1 coordinate 1,517,207,096, forward strand.
TTTTAGCATCAGTCAAGTTCTCAAACATAACTTATTCAGCCCAATGCTATAAAGAAACATGTACTATTTTCATCAATCACTTTTCAGTCTTTATAAGTCATTGGGATCTCAGTCCCTCATTTCATTTTTTTGAAAGCTCACATGTTTCAACAACATCATTATCATACTTATAAACTTTGGGTATTCATACCCTCAATTCATCATTGTCATTGTTACCACTTGTTAGGTAACTATTACCTCCATGTCCTTAGACCGAGGTATGCATGATACTGTTACACAAGTATCTCACATGGCTCTCAAAGCCTATTAAATGTTTGGTCACCTTTCACTGGGCAACAACAACTTATTCATGGGACTCATAATGTCCATATACCTTTTGTTACTTTTGCTAAGAAACTACAACATTATGCACATGAGGCCATTCAACATATTTATTATATGAATGTCATAGCTCAGGTCTGGCTATGCACTTCATCTCATGATGTCTACTTGATTAATAGACATGTTATCAATCATACAAATCATTTAACACATCATGTGATACATTGGTAACACCACTATTCCTTTATCTGGATTATGGATTACCACCCAATAGAGCTTTTCATTCCCTTTACCCAAAATTAGGGTTAGGGTTTCCCATCATGTTTTAATTAGGGTTTCATGCTCACATTATTAGTTCAGCCCTAATGTATTGCTCCACACCTCTGTGAGTATCCAAAGAAATCATAAGTATATGCTTATGATCACTATTCTCATCATATATCATTAATGATCCTCAATACAAGGTACAAGTTCACTTCTCATTCTTATTATGGTATGATTTTCTCATACCCATAATGGTGGCTCATCCCCTTTCAAAATGTATATTAGCTTATACTCATCAAAGTATATCAACTCATTACAATTTCATTGTAATGTCTACATAACACACATACTTCATGTGTTTCTCATCCAAGTACGTTGGATTGAGATGCATCAAGGTATTTCAACCCTGAAATGCTGAATGTGATATCTATCATGTCTTGATGTATCACTTTCTTCTCATTTCTATCTTATTTTGGTTAATCAACTAACCTTGTATTAAGGTATCTTCCCTCTTAATACTTTATCCACTAACATGTCACTTTCATCATATAGTGCATAGGTTACATATTAGAATTGTCCAACTATCTTCAATGATGCGGACTTATTAAATAGTTAGACATTTCTGAATATAGGTTAACCCATTATCCATCACTTTAGATATTTCAACTCTTAGGATGTTATCCATATCATTATTAGTGTAGCATACATCATTCCTAAGAGTTTCATATCCTCATCATTATAGGGTGTGTAGGGTTGATACATATGAGTCAAGTTAAATACATGTATTGGGTTAGATGCATTATGATCTAAGCATCATATTATCTCTTATACCCTTACTCATCAAAGTATATCAACTTCAAGTCAAGTATAGAGCACCACGGCCGTGCAGCCAAGAACGGCCATGCAAGAGGAAGTCATCACGGCCGTGCAGCCAAGAACGACCGTGCAAGAGGAAGCCACCACGGCCGTGCTGCCTTGCACGGTCGTGCTACAGAAGATAACCACATGAATCATATTCATGTATGAATTTTATTCTTTCATCCTTTCAATTTGATTAGGTCACATCAATCCTTCAATCAAGTTCATACAACTATGATTAACTTAATGTATCAAGTTATTGATCCTATAAGCAATTAGGGATTCATCCCTTAATTGACACTAATCACTTAGGTACTATTAAGATTTCAACCTTTGTACCTTCATTGATTATCATTACTAATCATCATTGGATCAATAGAACATTCATCATCTTAATTCTTAACATTTCAATCACATTGGACCTCCATTACATAAGGTATCCAATTGAATTAGCGTTTCCAATGTTGATTCCTTCAATCATTGAATTCATGGAACCAATCATCAATTGGACCTATACTCATACTTCAATTGAGTTTAATAGGTCAACCTTAAACTAATTTGACCCTCAATTGGTCATCACTTAAGGTTTGAATCAATTGAATTAAAATTTGGAATCGATGATCCTTCAACATTAATCAATGTGAGATTGGTTACTTTGAAACCATTGAACCTTCATCCAAATTGGGCATGACCTGACCCCAAACGGTCATGAGGTCATTTGGATGACCTCCAAACGGTCTTGAGACCGTTTTCCCATGTCAACATCATAATCTAAGTCAACCAATTAGAGTTTGGATCATTGGATTGATCACCAAATCAGCATTTGATTGCAAATCAACTTGGTATCTTTAGACCTTCGAACACCTAACCATACTCAACCCTAGACCTCCAAACAGTCTTGGGTGATCACCAAACAGTCTTGAAAACATTTTCATGAGCTCCAAACAGTATTGAGACCGCTTGGCCCATTCAAACCTTGGATTCTAGTGAAATTTCATCAGGGTTTGGTCTATTGAGTTGATCAGCAAATCAACACTTAGTTGCAATATGATTTGGTACCTTTGGACCTTCAATTGATTAACTATACTTAACCACATACCTCAAAATGGTCTTGGGTGACCCCCAAACAGTCTTGAGACAATTTGGGTGATCCCAAAATGGTTTTGAAACCGTTTGGACCAATCAACCCAAAACATCATCTCAATCACTTGCAAAATCAGCACTTAGCCGATTAGGGTTCATACCACATCTTTGGATCTTCAAACACATAACCATAGTCAACCCTAGACTTCTAAATGGTTTTGGGTGACCCCCAAAAGTTCTTGAGACCGTTTGGGTGATTTCCAAATGGTCTTGAAACCGTTTGGGCTAATCTACCCAATATCTCAAATTAACTCATTGGAATTTCAGCACTAATTTCAATTAGGGTTTGCCCAATTGATTAGTCTTAAACTTATGATTCCTTGGGAGTTAACCCCTAAAAGTTGGTGAGTAATTAACCAACATAATTAGGAACAGGAATAATAAATGTTCAACCCTTGGTAAACTCTCTCAAATGGTTTTGAAACCGTTTTCCCTAAAAGTCAAGTTAATCAAATTGAAAATCAGCATTTAATGCAATTAGGTTTACCTAATTGATTAGCCTTCAACTCACGATTCCTTTGGAGTTAATCCATAAAATGTGGTGGTTTATCAACTAACATAATTAGGAACAGGATTCTCAAACAGTCAACCCTTGGTCAACTCTCTCAAATGGTTTTGAAACCGTTTTCTCTCAAACGGTTTGGTGAAACCGCATGAGCAACTAAATGAAACCGTTTGGATTTGATATTCGGTGAGGTGCTTGCTTATGATGATGTCATCATCATCAAGATCTAAACCCACAAAACCTTTTGTGATTTCCATGGAGATTGCATCAATCAACCGAATCAATTATTGTAAATAGAGAAATGATCATTATTTGATGGAGAATTGAATGCAATAACAAAGTTAGGGTTTCAAGTTATAAAACCCACCTCCAAATGAGCTCCAAGGCTCCAAGCTCACGTAAACAATGGTGGATGCAACTCCTTTCACCACTCCAAGGCTCGTCCTCAAGGTTTGAGTGAAAAGGAATGGTTAGAATTGAAGAGGGGATCGAAATACGAAGAAATCCATAATTTATTTTAGATTTCCACCATGGAATCATGAAGAACTAGGGTCAAGAACCTTACCAACAGGTTGGGGGTCATCCTCCTGGTCCTCCCTAGATCCCTTGGTCAGTTTCCAAGCAAAGAGAAGAAGTGGAAACGGAAAAGCCTCTCATTCAGCTTGGGAAAGGGTCTTTTATAAGAAATTCAATGAGAGAGAAAATGCCTTATTAAAATGCATTTAATTCCAAAATTGGTGCCGCCTCTTCCCCCTTCACTCCATGGATATGAGGCTATCCCATTTGTCTCTTATTCCTCTCAATTATCCTCAATTTCAATAAAAGCAAATTAAGCACCTTTGATCATATTATACTAATATATGTATGTGAGTGGATATTTCTTTTCCTTATTATAATGGTGAGTGAAATTTCACCTCCTTTAGATATTTTTTGATCCTTGCAAGCTCAAGGACGTTCACTCTTGCATCTAAATTCCTCCAAATTAATTTTGGTTGAAAACCCTTCAATTATTTTTATTCATTTTTTCCCTAAATAGAATTAGGGTTTCAATTAGGCATTAATCTTGATTATTTTATTGTCAAGATTCTCTCTCCTCCAACTTAATTCAAATGAGGAGTCCCTCTCATTTTCTTTTCTCTAAATGATTCCAAGAAACATTAGGGACCCTATTGAAGTGGTAATTTTCATATTGAACCTTAGGTTTTGGGTAAATTGTACTTTACACCAAAACTAGGTTTTAATGCACAACATTGTCCAACAAGCTCTATCTTGGTGTCCAGGCTTGTAGAAGCCTTACCACTACATCATATTCATTCTTATGATGTATCAACATCAGAGGAACATATTATTATATAACATTTGCAAGTTATCCCCTTAACTTGGGTAATTTTCACTTTAGTAAAAAACAAGCAATCATTGCTTTAATATTGTTCAAATAGGACCAATATTGAAACATAAGTTCCTCAAGATCCTTAATTACTTTCCTCAAAGTAAAATAAAGGATCTAAATAACTTTTCTTAAGAAAAACTTCCAGGGTTAAGGCATAACCCAGGTCAGGGATGTTACAAATTATAAACCCCTAACAAGGATTTCGTCCTCGAAATCTCAGATAAAGGAAACAGATATTATTCATTCATCATGTCATCATGTCTCTTCATAACACCTCATTGTTATGGAGACATCATAGAACTTTGATCAGAACAAAGTTCTTTCATACAAGATTCTCATAGAGTCAATTGAGAACTTATCTTAAAGACATATTTAGTTTTTATGTTTATGCAAAGCATAAACCCCTAACATGTGATGTTCATACTATTTTATATAATCAGACTAATTTCATATTGGACCACCCCAGGTAATCAACATAAATCTTCTAATATTTCTTTAGATACCAGGATCCCTTACCTTGGTATCTATTTCATGTGTTAACAACACATCACATCTTTATCTTCCTTTCCTCATGAGACATTACTTGTTACATATATCTTCACCTTGGAGCCAAAGCCCAAGATAAACCAGTACTTTTCTAAGTATCCATCACATAATATTTTTATCTTATGAACATCAAGTGTCCTAAGACCCACTTGATTTCCATGTCCCTGAAAGGAAAGAAAACTAGGATTCATATTCCTCTTATTAATTCATGTATTTTCAACTATTCATAAATCATTTACTCTTTGTCTCTTCCTAGGTTCCTTGCCTTTGGCATAGGAATTTATAAGGATGATTGCATGTCATTATCCCTTTCTTTATTATTATCTAGCATGTTTATGATCATTTCGTGATCTCATCATATTTTCCATTTCTACATCATGGTTAGGATCTTTATTATTCTTACAACTTTATTGAATAGGGTTCACCTCCCTTATTCCCATTCTTATCTTATGAGGAGTATACTTTATTTCCTCATACAAACATGCTCATCTGAGGTTATCTCAGATTTCTCTTTCTTGTACTTAGGACAGGACACATTTATTTATTCCATATTTTCTTGTTTCATGATACTCATTAGATTGTATCAAAATGACTACTTGATCAGAGCAATCACAAAGATTACAATCTAAGAGTTTCCATACTCATTTTATCATCAATAGTTGTACACCTAGCTAGGGTTTACAAGTACTGAGATCAAGTAGTATGCACTTACATGCTATCATATTCCTTGCTTTTCATATTATCATTAACATAAGATTTAACATCCCATGATTTTATCCAGACATCTCTTCTATACCTCTTCCTCTTTCATAGAGGTAAGAACAATATAGAGCATTTAAAAGAATACTGAACATAATTCAAATTCTAGTTCTCATCATTTCTTCCCTATATAGCAACCAATAGGGAAAACAAAATCAACAATCCTCCTTTTTATAAAAAAAGGGTTTAGTGTACTCAACATGTACACATTTATAACATACCTTGTCATCATATCATGGTCTTATTAGTCTTATTACTGATGCAAAAACTAAGCCTTGGGATCTTACAGGTGAAAGGTTACAACCTTTGCACTTTCTTAGTGGCTACTGCCCTGGTACACTACGCATTTATTGCACTATTAGTACCAAAAACCTAGGTTTTCAAAACCATTAGGAAAATGTCTCTAAAATTATAGAGACCATTCTCTACTTCTCAACTTATTGCCCTTCCTTGAGCACTTGCCATCACAGATTTATTATCTGTCTAAACTCATGGAAGAGTCTACTTTCTTGCCATAAGTTAATCTTTTCCATATTTTTCCTTGTTCCAACATGACTAAGTTATTCAGGAACTCTTTTAAATCTCAAAGTTTCCTGTATTAAAGACTAATAACCTAGGTTGTAAGGCTAGTATTCAGTCCCCTATATGCATTACTGTTTCCCTAATATGCCCAACAAGAGCATGATCATAGGATTCTCTATCCTGATCAGGTCTTAATGGGGATTCTCAGGCACTCATTCTATTCTTGTATGATCCCTTGCACCTTTTCTTGGTGCAAAAACATTACTCTTAGAAATGTGCTCCTTGTGTTCTCTAGTCATTTTATAACTTTACCCTTTCTCTGTACAAGAAGAAATCATTATAGGAAATACTGGAGGACACTAACACAGACTCAACAACTTAGTCCTATGTCTCTGTAGACTCAGCGAACCTAGAGCTCTGATACCACTAAATTTTGGCATCCAACTCATAAAACACAAGATTAACTAAGCAGAAGCGAATCATTTGCAGCGGATTACTGAAAATCGCTAAAAATTAAAACCATTTTTCAAAGAGATCCACACATAGGAAATCTTTTTCTTCAAGAACCAAAGTATAACATTTACATTCTATTTCAAAGTACACGTCTTGCACTATCTCTTCTCCAGATTACAACATCAGCTGCTTCAAGATATAATATATAGACAGCATATAACTTCGAGACATCAAGTTAAAATCTCAGATCGATTCGTTAAAACACTAACTATAAACTCCGAGGACCTGAGAGTACAGAGACGACACATAAGACTTCTAACTATATGACTCGACAGTCAGGGTCTCCACCTGAGATCTCACTGCTGTCCAAGCTGTTGCTTTCCTTTTCCTACAAAAGTGTGTCGGCTTTTTGTCTCTGTCCACCTAAAAATGTTGGATCCCACGGGGGTGAGACAATTATAAATTATCCCAACGGGAGATATAACTCTCCGCCAAAACATTATTACTGCAGATTATTATATTCATAATCGAACATGAGTTCTTACATATTAACAACAGCATTATTCATTGTATGAACAAAGAAAGATAATCTCCTTTACTAAGGAGAACATTGTATCTACTCATGGTAGATTCATAATCCATTTATCTAATTGCAAGGAATGTAAAGAGATATGAATAATATTTATCAACTGACATTGCATAAAAGAAGTATAACATCAGCCAATGAATTTCCATATTCAATCCTATAGCAAACATGCTAGACGGCTGATTACATTTTACAATCACACTTATGCCCTGAGGAGATGAGGTATACCACTCATACTCCAACCGACCACTGTGAAGTCGAAATCGGTACCATACATAGGTCAATAGAAGAGCCGGATTTCTATGACCTCATCCTCCTCTGTCAGCGTGAGTACCAACTGCAGGATATCTTGTGTCTCGGCTATATATAGCTTTCTAGGGTATACTGGCAACTTCTCTATTAGAGTTACAGTGGCGTACTGCACTCTCTTCGCGATTGTGAGATTTCATGTTTATCTCCATCGATCTGGCATTAACATTATTGGTAGATGTGTACTGCATCTGTCCCAATCTTTGGGAGATTTGTGATACATCTATCCCGGTGCAAGTAATGAAAGATTGAGAGGTTTCTTGTTTACCTTTCCCCAATTCCCTCATTAGGATGTAAGGATATTTTCACCCATTAACCCCCACATACTCAAAAGTATGCCCTCTACGTTTTGCTGCGGAGAACCCATTTCACCATCACCAATTTGATGACGATGATGGATCTATGGTCAGGGCTCTACATGATATGATTTCACTTGATTAATTAAGTACATTAGCATATTCGTTTAGCATCAGTCAAGTTCTCAAACATAACTTATTCAGACAAATGCTATAAAGAAACATGTACTATTTTCATCAATCACTTTTCAGTCTTTGTAAGACATTGGGATCTCAGTCCCTCATTTTATTTTTTTGAAAGCTCACATATTTCAACATCATTATCGTACTTATCAAATTTGGGTATTCATACCCTCAATTCATCATTGTCATTGTTACCACTTGCTAGGTAACTATTACCTCCAGGTCCTTAGACTGAGGTATGCATGATACTATTACACAAGTATCTCACATGGCTCTCAAAGCCTATTAAATGTTTTGTCACCTTTCACTAGGCAACAACAACTTATTCATGGGACTCATAAGGTCCATATACCTTTTGTTACTTTTGCTAAGAAACAACAACATTATGCACATAAGGCCATTCAACATATTTATTATATGAATTTCATAGCTCAGGTCTGGCTATGCTCTTCATCTCATGATGTCTACTTGATTAATAGACATGTTATCAATCATAAAAATCATTGACCACATCATGTGATACATTGGTAACACCACTATTCCTTTATCAAGATTATGGTTTACCACCCAATAGAGCTTTTCACTCCCTTTACCCAAAATTAGGGTTAGGGTTTCCCATCATGTTTAATTAGGGTTTCATGCTCACATTATTAGTTCCGCCCTAATGTATTGCTCCACACCTCTGGGAGTATCCAAAGATATCATAAGTATATGCTTATGATCACTATTCTCATCATATATCATTAATGATCATTAATACAAGGTACAAGTTCACTTATCATTCTTATTATGGTATGATTTCCTCATACCCATTAGGGTGGCTCATCCCCTTTCACAATGTATATTAGCTTATACTCATCAAAGTATATCAACTCATTACAATTTCATTGTGATGTATACATAACACACACACTTCATGTGTTTCTCATCCAAGTACGTTGGATTGAGATGCATCAAGGTAATTCAACCCTGAAATACTGAATGTGATATCTATCATGTCTTGATGTATCACTTTCTTCTCATTTCTATCTTATTTTGGTTAATCAACTAACCTTGATGTATCACTTTCTTCTCATTTCTATCTTATTTTGGTTAATCAACTAACCTTGTTTTAAGGTTTCTTCCCTCTTAATACTTTATCCACTAACATGTCACTTTCATCATATAGTGCATAGGTTACACATTAGAATTGTCCAACTATCTTCAATGATGTGGACTTATTCAATAGTTAGACATTGCTAAATATTGGTTAACCCATTATCCATCACTTTAGATATTTCAATTCTTAGGATGTTACCCATATCATTATTAGTGCAGCATACATCATTCCTAAGAGTTTCATATCCTCATCATTATAGGGTGTGTAGGGTTGATACATATGAGTCAAGTTAAATACATGTATTGGGATAGATGCATAATGATCTAAGCATCATATTATCTCTTATACCCTTACTCATCAAAGTATATAAACTTCAAGTCAAGTATAGAGCACCACGTCCGTACAGCCAAGAACAGTCGTGTAAGAGGAAGTCATCACGGCCGTGCAGCCAAGAACGACCGTGCAAGAGGAAGCCACCACGGCCGTGCTGCCTTGCACGGTCGTGCTACAGAAGATAAACACATGAATCATATTCATGTATGAATTCTATTCTTTCATCCTTTCAATTTGATTAGGTCACATCAACCCTTCAATCAAGTTCATACAACTATGATTAACTTAATATATCAAGTTATTGATCCTATAACCAATTAAGGATTCATCCCTTAATTGGCACTAATCACTTAGGTACTATTAGGATTTTAACCTTTGTACCTTCATTGATTATCATTACTAATCATCATTGGATCAATAGAACATTCATCAACTTAATTCTCAAAGATTCAATCACATTGGACCTCCATTACATAAGGTATCCAATTGAATTAGGGTTTCCAATGTTGATTCCTTCAATCATTGAATTCATGGAACCAATCATCAATTGGACCTATACTCATACTTCAATTGAGTTTAATATGTCAACCTTCAACTAATTTCAACCTCAATTGTCCCTCAATTGGTCATCACTTAAGGTTTGAATCAATTGAATTAAAGTTTGGAATCGATGATCCTTCAACATTAATCAATGTGAGATTGATTAGTTTGAAACCATTGAACCTTCATCCAAATTGGGCATGACCTGACCCCAAACGGTCTTGAGGTCATTTGGATGACCTCAAAATAGTCTTGAGACTATTTAACCATGTCAACATCATAATCAGCATTTGATTGCAAATCAACTTGGTACCTTTAGACCTTCAAACACCAAACCATACTCAACCCTAGACCTCCAAACGGTCTTGGGTGATCACCAAACGGTCTTGAGACCATTTGGATGAGCTCAAAATGGTCTTGAGACCGTTTGGCCCATCCAAACCTTGGATTCTAGTGAAATTTCATCAGGGTTTGGTCTATTGAGTTGATCAACAAATCAACACTTAGTTTCAATATGATTTGGTACCTTTGGACCTTCAATTGATTAACTATACTTAACTCCAGACCTCCAAACGGTCTTGGGTGACCCCCAAATGGTCTTGAGACCATTCGGGTGATCCCCAAAAGGTTTTGAAACCATTTGGGCCAATCAACCCAAAACATCATCTCAATCACTTGCAAAATCAGCACTTAGCCGATTAGGGTTCATATTACATCTTTGGATCTTCAAACACTTAACCATAGTCAACCCTAGACCTCCAAACGGTCTTGAGTGACCCCCAAATGGTCTTGAGACTGTTTGGGTGATTCCCAAATGGTCTTGAAACCGTTTGGGCTAATCTACCCAAAATCTCAAATTAACTCATTGGAATTTCAGCACTAATTTCAATTAGGGTTTGCCCAATTGATTAGTCTTCAACTTAGGATTCCTTGGGAGTTAACCCCTAAAATTTGGTGAGTCATTAACCAACATAATTAGGAACAGGAATCCTAAAAAGTCAACCCTTGGTCAACTCTCTCAAATGGTTTTGAAACCGTTTGCCCAAAAAGTCAAGTTAATCAAATTGAAAATCAGCATTTAATTCAATTAGGTTTACCTAATTGATTAGCCTTCAACTCACGATTCCTTTGGATTTAATCCATAAAAGTTGGTGGGTTATCAACTAACATGATTAGGAATAGTATTCTCAAATGGTAAACCCTTGGTAAACTCTCTCAAATGGTTTTGAAACCATTTTCTCCCAAATGGTTTCAAACCGTTTGCTTTCAAACGGTTTGGTGAAACTGCATGAGCAACTAAATGAAACTGTTTGGCTTTGATATTTGGTGAGGTGCTTGCTTATGATGATATCATCATCATCAATCTCTAAACCCACAAAACCTTCTGTGATGTCCATGGAGATTGCATCAATCAACCGAATCAATTATTGTAAATAGAGAAATGATCATTATTTGATTGATAATTGAATGCAATAACAAAGTTAGGGTTTCAAGTTATAAAACCCACCTCCAAATGAGTTCCAAGGCTCCAAGCTCACGTCAACAATGTTGGATTCAACTCCTTTCACCACTCCAAGGCTCATCCTCAAGGTTTGAGTGAAAAGAAATGGTTAGAATTGAAGAGGGGATCGAAATAGGAAGAAATCCATAATTTATTTTTGATTTCCACCATGGAATCATGAAGAACGAGGGTCAAGAACCTTACCAACAGGTTGGGGGTCATCCTCCTGGTCCTCCCTAGCTCCCTTGATCAGTTTCCAAGCAAAGAGAAGAAGTGGAAACGAAAAAGCCTCTCATTTGGCTTGGGAAAGGGTCTTTTATAAGAAATTCAATGAGAGAGAAAATGCTTATTAAAATGCATTTAATTCAAAAATTGGTGCCGCCTCTTCCCCCTTCACTCCATGGATACGAGGCTATCCCATTTGCCTCTTATTCCTCTCAATTATCCTCAATTTAAAGAAAAGCAAATTAAACACCTTAGATCATATTATACTAATATCCATATGTGAGTGGATATTTCTTTTCCTTATAATAATGGTGAGTGGAAATTCACCTCCTTTAGATATTTTTTGATCCTTGCAAGCTCAAGGACGTTCACTCTTGCATCTGAATTCCTCAAAATTAATTTTGGGCTTCAATTATTTTTATTCATTTTTTCCCTAAATCGAATTAGGGTTTCAATTTGGCATTAATCTTGGTTATTTTAATGTCAAAATTCTCTCTCCTCCAATTTAATTCAAATGAGGAGTCCCTCTCATTTTATTTTCTCTAAATGATGCCAAGAAACATTAGGGACCCTATTGAAGTGGTAATTTGCATATTGAACCTTAGGATTTGGGTAAATTGCACTTTACACCAAAACTAGGTTTTAATGCACAACATTGTCCAACAAGCTCTATCTTGGTGTCCGGGCTTGTAGAAGCCTTACCAATACATCATATTCATTCTTATGATGCATCAACATCAGAGGAACATATTATTATGTAACATTTGCAAGTTATCCCCTTAACTTGGGTAATTTTCACTTTTGTCCAAAACAAGCAATCATTGCTTTAACATTGTTCAAACAAGACCAATATTGAAACATAAGTTACTCAAGATCCTTAATTACATTCCTCAAAGTAAAATAAAGGATCTAAATAACTTTGCTTAAGCAAAACTTCTAGGGTTAAGGCATAACCCAGGTCAGGGATGTTACACCGAGGGTGCGCTTCACTCGCTTAAGGCAGACCGGTCAGTTCAGCGATCAAGACTTGATTCTTCTCTGGTTTGGTTGGACCAGACCCGATCTGGTTACACTGCTCACCCCTCTTTCTTTCTCCCGTTCAACGTGATCTGTTCGTGTGACTCGGAAATGGAGCGCCGCCATTGCTGGATGCTCTGGAGAGCAATCCTCCACCTCATGTCTTACTCATGAGCTCATCATGACTCCAACAGCATCGAGGTCCCCTCCATGACCTCCACGACTATTCGCATCTTCGTCCATGGCTCAAGGCCTCACCACCTACAAGCTCACAGCCATGGGGCACCTATGAATTTTCTAACAGACTGACTTGAGGGGAGATCGATACTGAGACCATAACATGTCTTGATTTTTGGTTAGGCTAGGGTTAAGCATGCATTTAGATCAAATAGGGGTTTCCCCACTGGTGGGATTGAAAGGTGGATATTTTATTGCGAGACAAGATTCCTTGAAAGCTATCTCAAACAAAGTGGTCAAGTATGAGAAAGCATGTATCAAAAATCAACATGTTTTTATACTTTTTGGGTTTGACACATTTGGGATTTGTCACCCCAGGATATAGATCTTCTCAAGAGGGTGCAAAAAATTATGCATAATAATGTTATGACCCCAGGGTCTATGGATAATGTGTTTTGAAAGACTGGCTTTTCCATACAAAAATGGCTAGCAGCATTGCTTGTTGCATGTCTGCTTTTGATCTCATTGTAAGTGTCTTCCTCAACAAATACATGAGATATACTTTATATTAGAAATTCTTAAATTGATTTGTGGATCCTTCATCTAGGGAAGGTACTATCTAAATATAGAAGAAACAAACAAATGATAGTAATCAACATATATAAACTTGAACCAAGATCTATATTAACACAAAGGAACATATCTCTATGTCATATTTTCCATTATATCATCCATGCATTTTCTACATGAGACATATATCATTATACCATGTGATTTGCCATTTAAAATTCAGGTCACCATCAAATGCTTTAATACCAAAAGTTTAGATTCACAAAAATTGATACATTACATTTCATATTGTCAAACTATGTCATCTCTATAAATCATATGTTTTTTTAATACAAGGTGTACTACAACATTCTAGGGATGGCCACCTTCTATAAGTCATTTTGGTTGATATTCCTCATTATCCATGAGCATGCTCATGTTCTTCAACAACTGGGATTGCACCCTATGGTGATGCAGCCATTGGTTGAGTTGCTACCGGGCTTGGACCTTGAGGGAGAGGATATTCAAACCAGATATCTCCTTCTTGGTGACAGTGATAGCATACTTTATTGTCATAGAAGCATCTGTCGATGTGCTTCATTTTGCAAATGCAACAACCGGGGTTGGGATTCTTGTGATGGGGTTTTCCTTTTCCACCATTCCTATCCCTTCTAGGTTTATGGCCTGGCCCCATTTCATTATCATTCCATGGGGCAAAAGTGCCTTAGGTAAACCCTATATTTATCTTGAATGGGTTCTGAGTAGGAATAATAGTCTTCTTCATGTCTAGGGAGAAGTTGAGGGCCTCAGTGTAATTTGGAGGTTTCCTAGCCATCACATGGGTCCTTATCTAGGGGTGCATATGTTCTCCAAAATGTTTCACTCATTTCTCTTCGGTTAGCATTTAGCCAAAGTACAATAGGAGGCATAACTTTTAAGCATAGTCTACCACTGTAATATTACATTGGTACATAATCATAATTTGCTTTTCCTCCTTCTTTGAAAATTATGAATGAATCTTCTAGAGAAGATGGAACTAAAGTCTGTCTAGGCCATTGATTTTGTGATCAGGCTCGGTCGAGGATGCAATTCTACCACCAAAGATTTGTAGTTCCATGAAGAAGGTGAGAAACAAATTGAACTTTCTTGTTGGGTTACACATTGGGAATGTAATATCCATTCCCCACAACTAGGATCTTGGCGTACTCCATGTCAATTACTTCAATCTTGTCTTGACCCCAGAACTTCTCAATATTTCACTTGACCAAGATGGTGGCTCTAAGATGAGGGTGTACATGTAGGTTTTAAGCATTTTCATCTCTGGAAACATCTTTGAGTGATAGGGTATTGATGGCCTCAGTGAGAATCTTTCGTTTGTCATTCTATAGCACATTAGGGTTGTGAACCACCACTTGCTCGACTGTAGGTCCAGAGAAGGAAACATGGTCGAGGTCATCCTTGGGCTCATTTTCCATCATAGGCTTGCTCCTAGGGTCAGGACTATCTTCAAGGTTCATATTGTCAAAAGGGACATCTTTGGGCTCAATACCTTCTTTAGTGGTGCCTTTATTTGGCCTCTTTCACTTCTTGGATGACTCACCTTACATCATTCTTCTTCTCTACTTTGTGGGTATCCTATTCTGGCAGGAAGCCTTCCCTCACGGTGTTCCTAGGGTGTTTTTTCAAGGATGACAGTACTCTTGGTACAAGCCATGTTGTTTCACCTAAATACATTATTACTCTCACTTTCATTTAGGGTATTTAAAGTATTCTAAAATTATGTCCATGCCATGTTGTTTATATATATTTTATTATTTTTTGGAGGATGACTTAATGCCTAATATCCTAAACCACATATTCAAAGGGTAGAGAGAGTAGTTATCACGTCCCTAGGATTTCGTGAGTAAAGAAAGAGGACAGAGAAGGGATGAAATTAGATGAGAAGAAATCCTAGAGGTATTTATTTGAAGTAAAATACTCAAACTTTGTCCAGGAAGGATGAATGGGCCCGAGAGTCCTAATAAATTGACTAGTGGTATGGAGGAAAGTTTTGCCAACCCCCGGATCGTGATCCCTTCTAGACACCATCATATTTAGAAAATACCCTAATAATTCCCTTGGTTTCTACATAACTCTTAAAATTTAATAAAATATTAAATGTTAAATGGTAAACATGATCTGATACGAAATGTTATGACCCACTCCCCCTGTTATCCCCAACTAAGGTGGACTGAGAAGGTAAGGTCATTATCATATTTACATGATTGAGGTTTATCATATTGATAAATATTAGTAAATGGAAAAGAGTTTGGTAAAAACATTAAAGACAAACTCTCCACTATGGAGTTATATGATATGGGAATCTATTGTTTGCAACTTGAAATAAAAACCAATAAACTAAATCATCCATGGTAATTTTAAGCATTGATCCTTTTTGTTTCTTCTCAAGATGTCCCTTTTTGCATATTAGTATCAATATAATCTAAAATGCCATGAAACAAAACAACAGTCAACATATCAATCATAATGGTATGTGGGGAAAATAAAATATCTACATGTACGTGTAACAATATAATGAGCCATAGCAACAATTATGGTTACCAAATTGAACAAGAATTTTCTTATTTTTATCCTCGCCACTCTTATCCTCTTTTATCTATGGCGTGTCGTCTCTTTAGTGGAGATATTTATGGGAACTCTCTCTTTAGGGTTTTGGTCCCTACAGTGGATATTACATAACCTTCTCTCACTCGAACTTGGTTTCATACACATGCCTTCCTTTCCGAGCCTGATCATCGATTATTCCATAATGACTTTATTCACCCCATGCTCTTTAACTCACCAGAGATGATAAAAGGTTTGAGTAGGCTACAATTATATAAGATGATATACATATTGACTTCATAGATTGGAGGATGTAAATAAACATGCAAGCATTTAATTATTATCCAATATGGAAAACTCGAATAGATTATGAAAGTTGGTTAAGGTGAGTAGTCATAGGCATAACCACATACCTTTCTCAAAAGTGACAAAAGTCCATGCAAATAAGTGCATAGGTTAAGCAAGCACTCACCCTAAAATTAATGCATAACACCTAAGTATTACTATTTCATTCATAAACTAACACTAAGATTGACTTAGTTCCAATTTAGGGCTTTGGGGTCAAATTAAGGTTTCATTAGGCTTTTGGCTTTCCAACCCTAATCATCACTTTTAATGCCTTTTTAACTCATAAGCCATAATTTTAATATCATATGAATTCTTAATCTCAAATTAAGTTAAAGATGCCCTTTTTATCCAAAAAGATTAAATTTTATTCATGTAAGTCATTTAAGCAAGTTATAATCATTAATGCTAAGAAATTAAGGTTTCCATGCTTTATATACATTAAAGTTAGTAACTTTAGGTACTTTTAGAATTTGAAGCAGAGTTAGGTCTTGTAAAATTTTATTCAAATTGCTGCATTTTTCTGATAATATTTCAAATATTACTTGCCATGGGTGATCCTATAATTTTCTATGATTTTAGCAAAATTAACTATTTCTAGCCAATAGGGGCTCGCCACCGAGGTGATGAACTCGGGTTCTGATTGTGCCAACTAGGAAAGGGCAAAGTTGTTGAGCTCACACCCACTAGGCTACCCACTCTTACATAGATGCTCGTCAGTTAGAGCAAGAAAGAGAGAGAAAGGTCTAATTTGACCTTTACCTAATCATAGACGCTCGAGAGTAAGGAAGTCTTTTTCCTCACTGTCTTCCTCTTCCTCTCATTTTCTCATGAGAAGACTCTAGTGTGTCAATTGGGTGGTTGATTTTGGGACTCCTACCTCCTGAGCTACGGGAAATGATACCCTCCCTTCTATTTGACTTTCCAAAGTTGATAAGGCTTCTAATTGCTCTGAAGATAGCCTGGGTTGGGAGAATGGTTAGAGGGATTCTCAGTTTCATAGAGATGAGTCGGGGAGGTTAGAGGTAGGTTTAGTGGTGAAATTGAGAGTAGGGGAGAAATTCTAAAATCCAGTAGAGCCTCACAAATGTATTGGTAATCTTGTATTGGGTGATTGTCCCCTCATATACCCCATGGGTCGAGGATTTAGTCACTTTTGTGTTGATGATTTTGGCAAAAACTTAATAACCTTCCTAATGAGGTGAAATCTAAGGTAGGTAGATTCATAATCACCTACTCAATCCATTAGAGGGGTTTCCATATGTGCTCATGCATTGAAGAGGGAGAGAAGAGTAGAAGGAAAAGTCAGATTACTATTCTGACTTTCCTTTCATGAATGAGGTAGACGATGACTTGGTCATCAATGGATCTCAATCCATTCGATGTCACCATGTGAATAAGGGGCCAATATTATTTAAAAATCAAATTGTTACATTTAGTTTATATCCTTTTTAAATCCACACTTTAGGAGAACCCATTTAATTCATTTCTCTCTCTCCTTATGTCCTTCTAATCCCAAATTCTAAAGAAAAGTCTTAATTACTTTTATCTAAGTGTGGGTGACATTTGTGACCAAAATACAAAAGAAAAATATACTTTTATAAGTCACCAAGTCTCCTTCTTAATTTATTTATGTAAGGCATCAAATTAATCTTTTTGTCTTCCTAACTTGGCCCTATTTCTTATTTTGATTACTTTTATCATTAAAATAATATGGAACCAAAATCAAACAATTAGTTGCCTTGAACACCACTTTTCTAGAAAACTCCACACAATTCTATATGTAAATCATTTATTATCCATTACTTTTGGTAATTCACTTAATATTCAATTTTCTTTCTTTCTGTTACCATATCTATTATTGGATTATTAAAAATAGTAAATCTACAAAAACCATTCTAAAAGAAAATTTGAAATTTAAATCCATAATTTTAAAACAAAGCACACCAAGTTTCTAATGTATCCTTATTATTCAAATATTTGCATTTCAAATATATAAATATATGTGAAAAACCACATTATAAAAATCTAGGCTTTGTAATCTATGAAAGGAATGATTTAGTATACTATATTTTCTTATAAAAATTAATGAAATTTGTCAAGAATCACTTGACCACCCATTAACTTAGACAACTATATGTATATTTCGTCTCATATAAAAAACACTAAGAATTGTAAGTCATATCGGTTAGATGGCCATGATGATCATGTTCTATATATGTAACATACACTAATTATTATTTTATCTTTTGTTTAATAACGTTGTACTAACTTACTTCTTGAAATTATATCATCTATACCTAATTAATGTTAATGCCAATACATTAGTCAATGTATTAGTATGATAAATATTGGCTTAATTGATCCATGGGCTGGTTATCAATATTCTATGTGTTAGTATCCAAAACATCTAGACTTTCATCGAGATTCTAATTGATATATTGATATCATTTTTTATTTATATTCTGCTTCATCTATACCAACATTAATACTTTTGTATTTGTATACACTATTATCATACAATTATATATATATATGTGTGTGTATATATATGTATACATATATATAAACATATATATACATATATATATATACATATATATACATATATATATATATATTGATAAAGGGTGCATGTCACTTTTATCTGTTCATATCAGGAAGAGCAATCGCTACAATGTCCTCATCGAAGTCCTCTAACATAGTCTGAGGATCTTCTAAGCAACGCACATGAGCGGCTAAAGCATGGGCAACACTATTACCTTGTCGTCTTTTAAAACAACAGTGAAAAGAGGAAAGATGTAAAGATAAGCGGCCAATCTTAGTGACAATGTTGTCCTCGTATCCACGTCCCCATCTACCGGCCTTCACTGCAGGAACAACATAGCGCTATCAGTCTCAATGATCAGATCCTCCAGGCCTAGGTATGGAGCTAAATGCATCCCATGTAGGACTGTCATTCCCTCTGCACTAAGCACTGAGAACACATGGTCCATATGGGATTGGTGCATAGCCTTGACAACTCCTAGGTGGTCCCTGAAAATATCACCAGTCCCTGCACTACCACCATCGCATACACTGGCATCTGCATTCATTTTGAAACACCCCTATGGAGGAGGGTTCCAAGCTGAGAAATCCAAACCATCCTCCCTATGTGCCCCTCCATGTGACGCCAACGAGTGCCGCCTGTAATCCTCCATCAATGAAAGAAAGCTGGCTGCAAGTACTGGAATATACAGCTGTTAGGGGTCAAAAGTATGCTTATTTCTGGCTATCCAAGCAGTCCAAAGTAAAGTCATCCCTTTCTTCCTTCTCCTTAAATCATCCTCCTATAACAGCTCCCTAGTAAAGTCCCTGACATCCATGCCTGTGTGGAGTAGCCAAGCAAGCTGTCCGGCTTCCCACACAGCACCTACTAAAGCTCAGAGAAAAAGTGCATGAGTGGCATCCTCAGGGTGAGATAAATAGCATGGGCATAGATCGTCCTGGGCTGTGTGCCTCCTGCACAAGGCTACCTTCATCGGTAGAATGTCTTGAAGCACATGCCATATAAAGTGTTTCATCTTTGAAGGCCAGCGTTGCTTCCAGACTCTTTTCCAGTCCTCCTCCTCCATGTCATCCAGTAAGTCATCCCATGTGTGCATCAGTCTGTAGGTTTTGCGCACTATAATCTCTACCCTACACTCACTATCCCAGCATAGAGTGTCGACATCCTCCCTTCCCTCCAAAGGAATAGCATGAATCATAGAATGTATGTGAGGAGGAAACACATCTATCAAAGCAACCTCATCCCACTGGCCCGTCTCTGCATCTATCGACCAAGCAACTCAAGTATATGTAATCGGCCACTGTAACAAATAGCGGTGAACTATCCCTCCCAGCTGTGGGATCCATCTGTTGCTATAAATATCAATGCTTCTCCCCAATCCCACCCTCCAAAGAAAACCCAGCTTCGCCAACTACATCACCCCCCAAATGCTCGTCCAAGTGTAGCTAGGTGCCTCTCCCCTCGCTGAGTGGATGACCGAAGTTTTCTGATAGTATTTTTCCTTTAGTATACGGCTGACCAATGATCCATCCTTAGTAGCAAGCCGCCATCCCTATTTTTCTAGTAGCGCACTATTAAAAGATGACAGATTCCAGAACCCCATCCCTCCGTACTCCTTCAGCCTACACAGTCTCGCCCAACTGAGCCAATGAATCTTCCTCTCCCCCTCCTTTGCTCCCTACCAAAACCACGCTATTATGGAATGTATCTCATCTATCAGTCCTTCTTGGAGTTTGAAATGCTCATAAAGTAGGTAGGAATAGCCTGGATCACTACTTTAATAAGAACCTCCTTCACTGGCTTAGACAACAACTGTTCCTTCCATCCCTAAAATTTTTTCCATACCCTGTCCTTAATCGCAGCAAATACCACCTTCTTCGACCACCCCTTAGCCGTAGGTAAACCCAAGTATTTCTCATGTCTATTTACCTCTCTCACCCCAAGCATATTCTTGATGGTATCCCTCCTTTCCGCCTCCACATTGCTACTAAAGGAAACCTCGGTCTTCTCAAAATTAATTTTTTGCCCGGATGCCCTCTCGTATTGGCTAAAAATCTCAGATAAAGTGGAGCATTCTTTGGAGGTATCTCTAGTAAACACGATGCTATCATCAGTGAAGAAAAGGTGAGACACACGCAGTGCTGTTCTGCATGCTTTAATTCCATGGATCCTTTTTTCCAGGGCTACTTTTAAGAAAGATAAAGAGAGACCTTCAGTGCAAAAAATAAAGAGATAGGGAGAGATAGGATCACCTTGGCGTAGTCCTCTGGTCGGTCTTGTAGATCCTCTCCTCTTGCCATTAATGATGAATTTGTGTGAAACGCTAGCCATGCACTCATGCACTTTGGACCTCCATCTCATAGAAAAACCCATCCTCTCCATCACCTTCCCCAGAAAAGACCACTCCACCCTATCATAGGCTTTGCTCATGTCAAGCTTGAGTGCCAGCAATCCCTCCTTTCCGCTCCTTCTATGTTTCATAGTATGGAATAACTCATAATCCACCACAACTTTATCTATAATCATCCTACCCCCAATGAAAGCACTTTGGTTTTCAAAAATAATATTATTGAGCAGTGACTTTACTCTATTGTCCAGAACTTTTGCAATAATTTAATAAGTGACATTGCATAGGCTAATAGGGCGATACTCAAAAATGCGGACCGATGTCCCTGTCTTCAAAATAAGCACAATATATGTCTCATTAATCTCTACCAAACTACACTCTCCCCTCCACCAACCAGCTATAAAATCAACCACGCTCTTCTTCACCGTACCCCAGAATTTTTGATAAAAAATTGCCTTCACACCATCGGGACCAGGAGCTTTATTGGGGTGTATTTCCTGAAGGTCTTGCCAAATGTCACTCTTTGATGGGGTCTTCTCCATCCGTGTCACATCCTCCTCCTATAAAACACCATGCATACCGTCCAGAAACTCCTCCTTTCCAACCGGATGAGAAGTTGAAAAGAGAAAGGTGAAAAAAGAAGAAATCACCCCCTCAATCTCCTCAGGGTCTATCTGCCAGTTGTCGTCCTCCTTGAATATGTCATCAATGGTGTTTCTCCTTTTCCTCTGGCTAGCCTTATGATTAAAATAAACTGTGTTCTTATTTCCATCCCTCATCTCATTAGTTCGTGCTCTAGCGTGCCAGAAGCTCTCCTCCCACCACTATAATTCCTCTAACTCTCTCACCAATTGGGTGCATACTTGTATCATGTCATGAGAAGGTAAGTCATTCTGTGCTCGTGCCAGCTCTTTCTCAATCTTTCAGATTCTCTTCTTAATATTACCAAATTTCTCCTTAGTCCAGAAGCTCAGTCTTTCCACACACCCCCTCGTCTGTGCCAACAGGACACCCCCAAGTTTTTCCCGCATGCCTGTTCCACCACCAACCTGCATTCAGGAGAGGATAGCCAAAGAGTCTCGAATCTGAAACTTTCCCCCCATCCTCCACATGCCTTGACTTCTCTGCCTAAAGAAATATCTACACGTGATCTGAGCTACTGATAGGAAAATTCTTGACCCTCCTCACATTAAAAATGTCGCACCACTCCCTGTCTGCCAGAAACCTATCCAACCTCTCCATAATGAGGTTGTCCACATGTAAGCCTCTCCTCCAAGTGAATTTTCACCCTGTGTATCCAAGGTCAATGAGATGACAGTTGTCAATCGCCTCCCTGAAGTTCCTCATCTGCCACTCACTCTGTGTCTGGCCCCTTATTTCTCATGCAAAGTAGTGATCTCATTAAAATCCCCACCAAACACCATAGGTCTGTGAGAGGCCCTGCAAAGCTCTCCCATGAGAGCCCAAGTCTGTGTCTTGTCCTATACTGCTGCCTAGCCGTAGATACCAACAAAATAATAATTGTATTCAGGGTTGTTCTCATCAATGTCAGCACAAATATGATGGTAAAAAAAAGACTTGATCGTCACCTTATCACCTCTCCACCACAACCCCAAAGAGCCAGATCTGCCTCTACTATCCACCCCAAAACAACTATCAACCCCACAAGATCTTCTGACTCTATCCTACTCTATGCTCTTACACATATTTTCCATCACGAAAACTATGTCGGGCATCTCTCTCCAACATCTCCTCTTGAGAGAGTTCACCGTCCCAGGGCGGCCCAGACCCTGGACATTCCACACCAATATTTTCATTGTTGTTCACGGGTCTGGGCCATCCCAGAACCCGCTACTTGCTTGCTAGATGCAGCTGTCACAACTTTAGATGTACGAGACCTCTTGCCCATACTATGCTCAAATTCCTCTATCTCAGTAGCATATTCGTTCTCCCCTTCTCGTCCTTGTTTCAGGCTTGGTTGACCCTCAGATGTGCACATCTTCTCTATGGACCACTCAACCTATCACACCTCCAATAAAACCTCCTCTCCCTCCCTTTACCACCTATTTTGACCATGGATTTTATCTACTTAGTAACTTTGTCAACCTGTTGTTCCTCCTCAATATCCCTGCCATCCAACAGATTTACCATGCCCACACTCGGTACCCATCCACCCCCTACTTCTTACTCAGATCCCACACCCATGCCTTTCTCGTACCCCTTGCTAGCTTGTCCTCCTTTTGCCATAGCTTCCACCAGTACATCAGAGATCTACTACCCATGACCCCATCCGTGTTAGCTACCAACAGCGACCTCTGCCTGTTACAAGCCTGGTAATCCTTATCAGTTTCCTTATCGTCTAGAAGACTCACATTTCCCACTCTCAATGTCTGTCCACCCCCTTCTGTTTGCTTAGCTCCCACACCAAAGCCTTTCCTGCACCCAGTGCTGCCTTGTTCTCCTTGTGCCACGGCTTCCATTAGTATTTCCGAGGACCTACTGTCAACGACCCCATTAGTATTCACTGCCGTTGTCGCCCTTTTCCTGTGTACCGCCTGATCCTTAGTATCCTGCATCGGTGTCGCACCTGCTGCATTAGAGGCCTTCGTTGGCTGGTTGTGCACTCCTATCGTTGTTGAAACCTTCACTGCCTCATCTTCCTTCCTCCCTGCCTTCTCCACCACCACTGAGAAGATCGCATCCAAGTTGATCCATGAGAATTGGACCTGTGACGCTGTGTCTTACTCCTCCCCCCTCTCCCTATGTATATGATTATTGAGCGAGGTTCCACGTGAACCATTGTTGGAGTTGTGCATGTCTCCCTGCTCCTCCCTCTACCCCCTTCCCCTCGGCTTCACTATGAAGTCGAGAGATCTCTTCTCACTATCCTACCCAAACAACTCCTCTTTAATCAAAATCGCCCACCTCGTCACAGGTGAGGCCTTGACCCAAGGCTCCCATTGCCACTACTGGACTTTGTCCTCCTCCTCCGCGACGACACAGTCCTTCTATAGATGGCCGATAATATCACATCGGTAACAGAAACTTGGCATCCTCTCATACCAAATCTCGATGGAAACCACATTTCCTTTTGCATCACGAATCTTCTATTTCTGCCTGAGAGGCTTTGTGATGTCCAGGGTTACTCAGACTCTGCAAGAAGTGTCCCACCCCAGATCTTTTCGATCGATGGAGACCACCGTGCTGACCTTCACTGTCGTCGCCTATATAACCTCCTCCGTTTGATAGCCAAGTGATATGTTATACAGCCTAATCTGGAATGTACATAGGTTCAATTCCAGTTCCTCTGATGTGTCCTCTACTTCAATACTCCTCGTGACTAGGAGGTGATTATCAAAATTCCATGGCCCCTCCTGCAAGACCTTCTCCTTGTCTCTCCAGTGCAAGAATGGAATGACAAATAGGTTGCTTGATATCTATATGAAGTTGGCCTCCTTCCTCAGAGCCCGGGATTTGATAAGGATTTGTTTAAGCACCGAGAAATTGTACGGTCGTTGCATTGCTAGCCTTCCCATGACCGCCAACTCCAGATGATCACCCCCCGTCTTGATCACCTCTTCCGTGAAGTCGAGAACGTATGTTTCTTCCTCTTCCCTGACCTTGAGCGCCGCATACCGTTTCACTAACTCATCCTCCATGGCGGAGGAGGGTACCTGTAAGAGCAAGAGAGGTGTCTACCTCAGTTTCTGAGAGGAGAAACCCTAGATCGCAGAATGGCCTAGAGTGGAACCCTAGGGGACGACACGGCCAGGAGATATCCATATATATATATATATATATATATATATATATATATATATATATATATATATATATATATATATATATATATATATATATATATTCTATGTGTGTATGAATCGACTAGTACATGATTTAATCAGGCTGTACCCCCTATGGTTCCCATCCACTGAATAAATGAGTTTATAACTATTAGCAATAGTAATAAGAATATTAAGCTACTAAATATTGATGGATCAATGCTTGATCAATGTTTACTGGATTTGCTTGTAGTACATGTGGTTGAACGGTGGTGCACCGACCATATGATTGTAGGTTTCTAGATGAAGTTTGCATGGCTGGAGAGGAAGAAGTTTATGGTTGAGCAACAAAACTCAAAACTATAGGTAACATGGAGGAAGTTGATGGATACCTTTTACTTTGTGGTGGTATCCATGGTTTTTAGGGTGGTGGGAGAGATATTGAGGAATTGGTTCAGGCGCTAAGAAGTTTGGGAAATGGTTGTATATATTCTTGACTACCTTGGTTACAGGTTCTACCATGATTGGACATGATGAAATCAGCAAGAACAAAACTTATAGAGGGCCGAGGGAGATCGATAATGGGGAATAGGTGAAGTGGTCGCGGTTTGCAACATGGTAATGGTCATTAGAACCACCTTCGTCCTCTATGACTTGTGGCCACAATCATCTGATGTTCCTTTTGGTGATGCAAAGAGTAAAGATAAGAAGGTGGATGGTGGTGTTGGTGATGAAAGAAAGGTTTAGAGTAGTAGTTGGTTCTAGATGAAATAGAACTTGAGTTGGTGATGCCACAACTAGAGCAAGTGACATCCATGGTAGGAGGTTGTGGTGACTATGGGCTATCATTAGTGTGTGGCTCTAAGAAAGAGGAAGAATGGGCCGTAAGGTTTATGTATGGTTGGGGAAGGGATTAGAAGAGAAGGAAAGGAGGAAGGGAATGAAATAGAGACATGGAGGAGAGAAGGATGGGAGAGAGGAAGATGTAGTGGAGGGAGAAATAACTTTTGATGATTGAGTAGGAGAGGGAGATAGTACATAGAGGAAAATAAACAAATATACTTAATTTTTTTTTGATAAAATTAAATGTTAAGGAAATTAAAACTAGGCCAGTTACTTCCTAAGAGTAGGCATATAATGTTCGGTTGTCATGAAAATTAACATTTTTATTAAACAAGGTGTGACAAATTAAATTCTAGCTTCAATTTTACTCTTTAAAATTGTTTATTATTTTATTTAATTTTATGTAATAGAAGTAATCTTAGAGCATTTTATTCATCTCTTAGTAAATTTAATGCAATATTTCATATCTTTATATTTAATTCCATTGGATAGAACTGGAATTATTTCTGAGTGCACTACATAGGATGAAAGCAAACGCAAGTGTTGAATTTGTATAATCAACTCACAATTGAAGACTTTAATGATTAATTTAACATTAAACCACTAAAAAATGTTATATCTTAGAGTATTATATTTTCTAGGCTCCAAATATTCAAATTTAATCAAATTCAAGGAAGAAGCATTTGCTATAAATATAATTAAATATGATATAAAAAAGAGGGACGGTTGAGCAATGTACTCAGATTCAAGTATGTCATAGTTGACGTTCGAGACTTTACTTCACATACTTCGTATTGGAGTCTATAGTGGATAATTCTGACATGGTTCAAGCTAAAATACACCTATTTTAAGGACAATATGAAGTACAGAATGATAGAGCACACTATACATCAGAATTTTTAGGAGATTATTAGCTATATTAGCTTTTCTTATACTAGTTAGAATGGGTTAAGGTCAATGCAGGTACAACTAGTACATATGGAGTGTGGAGGAGAAACGTAATTTTTGTCTTTTGTATAAATAGGGAGGTGGTATAGTCTGACATTGTCCACTTTTACAGCTTTTGTACTCTTTATATGTAGGAGTGGATGAGATACTTGTTTGCAAGAGCTCTGGGAGATGGTATGCTCACTCTTGTGGTGGGTATTGTGACCATACACGCTCCATGCCATGCCATGCTACACTTGCCTCATCGAGTTGGGTAGCGCTCAAGAACATGCAATTGGGTCATGTGAATTATCTTCCATTTTCTTTTTAGACAATTGTGTAACTAATTAATTGTTTAACTTATCTTTTCTTATTGAAAAGTTATACTTTTTATTCCTTGTACATATACAAGAGTAGTCATGTTCTTGCATCAATATAGAACCAAGATTGTGCATGAGAGTGCTACGATTAAAACCACTAGTATTATGGTATAATGGATTGTAAAAATTTATGAGAGTCTCTCTTTCGTGTTTTACAAGTCAGCCATTGTTGCCCTTCTATAGTTGCTCCCTATACATGCTCTCTCGTGGAGTTCACCTCGTATGCAAGAGAAAATATTATCATCCTTTCTCTTCTGTTGACGTGATATGTTGGGTAGTGGTACCTAGAGACCGCAGAGCTACACTCGTAGTGTCACTAGTTGTTGTTGACCTTGAGGTTATACATTGTCCATGTTTTGATAATGACTTGACCATTCCACTCATATGTATCAAATATGTGAATTAAAGATTGATTTCACGTATTAGGTACATGAAAAGGATCCAAAATAAAAGCCCTAGAATGGCTCATGTTCAAGTCAAAGAGCTACAAGTGTGTATTTGTGGAAATTTATGTAAATGAACATAGAATATTTCTGTAATCACTTGTAATTAAGAATTGACTTGTAACTTAGATGAGAAAAATGATAGGGACATAAAACGCCAAAGTTAAATCACTTTAGATGCATTTTCCAAAGATTGAGAACATGATGTTGATCAGTCGAGTTTTCCCCAGGACAAACTCAGCAGATCCATCTTGGTCAGTTTTATGGAGATAGCATCGGTCGAGTTGTGTTTTCATAGAACTCGACCGACCGAGTGCCTGATCAAAATGATCTTCAGTGATCGGTCGAGTTTCCCCAAGACAAACTCGACTAACAGTTTGAATATCAATTTTGTCTTTTACTTTATCGGTCGAGTTAACTTTATTGAAACTCGACCGATTGCACTGTACAAAATTTTGTAGAAAAAATGATGTGACTGTTGGTGTGTGTTTTGAGAAAAAATAGAGTCGTTTCTTTGAGCAAAAAATGGCTATTTTTGTATCTAAGTGTCCCACAACTTAAAAGGGCACCCTCAACTATAAATAGGACCTCTGGGAGTTCATTCCAAGGCTTCTCATTCATTGCAAACTTGGTTCTAGCATAGTTGAGAGTGTTCTAACCCTTTGATCCCCTATCTCTCTCTACCTTCAAGTCAACTTCATGAGTATGAGTGAGATATGTTCTTGTGTAATAGAGTTACTCCCTGTATTGATGTAAATCTCTCCTCCTCCATCTTCCTACCTCATTTCCCATTGAAGCTAAAGTTTGAAGATCTTCTCCAAGAGAAGGATCTTCTCCAAGTGAAGGGGAAGGAGGTGTTGTTCTTCAAGGTTGAAGAAAGAAAGGTGCTCCATATCTCCTAGTGAAGGAGATAGGTAATCAAGATCTCCATGTGAAGGAGATAGTCAAGGCAACGCTCAAGGAAGATAGGTAATCCCTTGAAGGAAGAAGACTTGAAGGAAGGAGTGGGTAAGTCAATGTTGATGGTTGAAGACTCCATGGTTCAAGTGGGTAAGCTCCTATAGGTTGAAGATCTTTGCTTGAGGTACTAACCCCTTAGATGTGTGGTTCTTGTGTCTTGTAATCTTATTCTAGAATATAAGAGTACCAAGATTGCAAATCCTAGATACTAACCCACTCTAGGTAGTGGACTGACATTGCTCCTAAGTTTAAGACATGGAACCACTCTAAATCACCAGTCCAAGTGCTTGCTTATCCTTGTCTCTCATCCTTTCTATGTATGTTAGATTAAGACATCAAATTACTATTTGTTTAAGCTTTTACACTTTATATAATTTGGTGGTCTAATTTGTCTTGTGAGAATTGTGAAGCTATATTCACTCCCCCCTCTAGAGCCCATTGATCCAACAAGTGGTATCAGAGTAGGTATTCTGCAAGCTACTTCAACAAGTAGGAGAAGATGGGTTATTTGACACTTGGATGCCTCAACCCAGAAGGGAATTTCTCGATGTGAACTCCGATCTTTAATGGCACCAACATCCTATATTGGAAGAGAAGAATGCAGTTCTACCTTCAAGGTGTGAGCTACGAGATGTGGAAGGTGGTGCACCTCAAGTATGAAGAGCCAAAGGGGAGATCTCCACTTGGACTGAAGCTTAAATGAAGCAAGCCCAAATCAATGCAAGAGCAGTGAGCATCATCCACGCAACCCTCACTCCATCTGAGTTCAAACAGATATCTTCTTGGGACACCGCACATGAAATTTGGAACAAACTATGTGTCACCTATGAAGGTATGGAGCAAGTCAAGGAAGCCAAAATCTACATGCTTGGTGGGATACTTGAGAATTTCAAGATGGGTAAGAATGAGAGAGTGGCTGATATGTACACTAGGCTCAATGTGATCATCAATGAGTTGGTAGCCCTTGGGAGTGTGTTAGACAAAGGCACTATCAACTCCAAAATCTTGAGATCTCATCCTAAGATATGGGAGCCCAAGGTTACATCCATAGAAGTGGTGTACAAGCTAAGTGAGTTGTCAACGGAGGAGCTAGTTGGTAACCTTCAAGTCCATGAACCTAGCCTTGATAAGCAAGAAGAGGAAGAGAAAAGTGAAGAGAAGGAATCCAAGAAGATAAAGGACACAACCTTCAAGGAACAAATAGAAGAGATGATGCGGCAGAAACAACGTACTCAAAAGTCTCCTACCCCCTCCTCAAGTGAAGATGAAGGACAAAATGAGCATGAAGCAAATTACTCCAAGGGCAAGCACTACAAAGAGAAGCCTTCTTCATCAACTCCGAGATGCTATGATTGTGGCCAAAAAGGCCATTTCAAGAGTGATTGCTCAAAGGCCAAGAAGAGTCATCACAAGAACATCCACAATAAAGACAAGGAGTATAAGAAAGAAGGCAAGTACAAGAGGAAACAAAAAAGAAAGAAAGAAGATCCAAAGATGTAGCTCATGCAGCTTGGGAGGAGTCCTCCTCAAGCTCTTCAAGCTCTAAAGATGGAGAATGCCACCTTGCACTCATGGCCTCTACAAGTGAAGATGTATGTGATGTAAGTGAGTTAAGTGAGGTAAGTGAGATAAGTGAAGTCAATTTGCATGAGCTATCTAAGGAAACTCTCATTGATATGCTAAATGAATGCCAATCATCCTTTACTAAATGCAAATCTAAAAGGAAAAGGTTAGGCAAGATAGTTGATGATCTTTATGCTAAAATTGAGATTCTTGATAAAAATGAAAAACTGCTCCTAGATAGCATAGACTCTTTGTAAGGGCAATTTATTGACCTTGAGCTTCAACATAATGGAGTAGAGGTTGAGAATGGTGTATATCCTAAAAATATTGAAAATCTTAAGACAAAAAACCAAAAGTGCCTAATTGAGCTTGATGGTCTTAAAACTGAAAATGTAGAACTCAAACTCATTAATGATGCTTGGAAGAATGAAGTTTATGCTTATCAAAGAGAAATTATTTTTCTAAAATCTAAAAATGCCAAATTACTTGCTCAAGTTAATGATTTATCTTCTAGACCTATTTTGTAAAATAATGAAGTTTCTAGCATAGCATTAGAGCATGATTCCTTTCATACTAAATCCCTCTATTTAGTGGTTGACCTATTGCATGCTAGAGATGATGTTGCTAGTCTTTCTACTACTGTCATTAACCTTAGTGATGATAATGCCAAGTTAAGATCTTCTTTGTAAAAGTTTCTCTCAGGAAAGAAATCCCTCAATGATGTCCTAGAACACTCTACCAAACAAATTGGTACTAGCAGTTTGGGATATGATGGGACTGCTCCCAAAGGTAAGAAAAAAAAGCAAGAACAAGGGTATGAAGAAGAGTTTGGAACCTCCTATTTTCCATGGAGAGACTTCTGGCTCTAAGAACCCTATGGTTTGTGTTCATTGTAAATGTGATGACCATTACTCTACTTATTGTCCTTACAAGCCCAAGGGGACCAACCCAAAGATGAAATGGGTCCCTAAGCTAATCCCAGATCCCAAAGTTTGATTTGGGTTCTGACATCCTTCTTTCATGCAGGTTAAAAAGAGATGGATTGTTGATAGTGGCTGCTATAAGCACATGACTGGAGAAATCAGCCATTTCAACAAGTTTGTGAAAAAGAAAGGAGGATCGGTAACCTTCGGGGACAACAAGAAAGGTAAGGTCATAGGGGAGGGTGATGTAGGAAATAAGCTATGTATTGAGAACATTTTGCTTGTTGATGGCCTACATAAAAATTTGATTAGTGTAAGTCAACTATGTGATAATGGATATCTTGTGTTGTTTACATACTTAGAATGTTTGCTTCTAGATTCCCTCTCTTACAACATCATATATAAGGGAACTAGAAATGGTAATCTTTATGTTATTGTTCTTGATGCTCTTAAGCCCATTCTTGATAGATGCTTGGTAGTGGATAAAATGATATTTCTCTTTGGAATCGTCGTTTGGGTCATGTGAATATGCATCAAACGAAGAAGTTGAGCAAAGAGGATTTAGTTTGAGGACTTCCCAAATTGGATTTTGAAAAGGATGAGGAATGTCAGCCTTGTACACAAGGGAAACAAACCAAATCCTCCTTCAAATCCAAAGGAGTCATGTGTACCAAAAGAGTTCTTGAGCTTCTTCATATTGATCTATTCAGACCAATGAGAATGCAAACGCTTCACAGTTGCAAGTATTATCTTGTTATCGTCGATGATTTTTCTCGATATACTTGGACCTTCTTTCTCATTTCAAAAAATGACACTCTTGATGTTTTCCTGAGCTTTTGCAAACGGGATGAAAATGAAGCTTCTTGCCGGATTGCTTCTATCCGCAGTGGCTATGGGGAGAATTTGAAAATGATCTTTTTGAACATTTTTGTGAAAAATCTGGTTACTTGCACAATTTTTCTTCTCCTCGTATGCCTCAACAAAATGGGGTAGTAGAGAGGAAGAACATGTCACTTCAAGAGATGGCGAGGATAATGCTTCTTGAATATGACATTCCTAAGAAGTTTTGGGCCAAAGCCGTTAGTACCGCATGTTTTGTGTAGAAACTGAGTAATTACACATCCTTCTTTAAAGAAAACCCCCTATGAGCTTTGGTGTGGTAGAAAGCCATCCATTAATTTATTTCATGTTTTCAGATGTCCTTGTTTAGTTTTTTTTTTAATAAGAAGGATTCTCTTGACAAGTTTGATTTGAAATCTTACAAGGCTTTCTTCCAAGGCTATAGCACTACAAGCAGGGGTTATAGTTCAACATTGAATTGTCTAAAATTGAAGAATCTATTAATGTTAAGTTTATTGAAACTAACCCTGTTGTTGGCAAGCATGTTGTTGATAATGATGTTGCAGATGACTTAATTCCTATCTTGAAAGTCATCAACATCGACAACAAAGGTAAGCAGGTGATAGAAGCATATGAAGATGAAAAGAAGGATCCTACTCCCCGCTTTGCAAAAAACCATCCCAAGGAGCTAATCATTGGCAACCCTTTTGAGAGAGTGAAGACACGAGCTACATACAACAAAGAACACGCAGACAATGCCTTCATCTCACAACTAGAGCCAAAGAACATCAAAGAAGCCCTTGATGATGATGAGTGGATCCTTGACATGCAAGAAGTGCTGGAGCAATTCTAGAAGAATTATATGTGGACTCTAGTGCCAAGACCAAGTGATAGAAAGATCATTGGCACCAAGTGGGTCTACCACAACAAGCTAGATGAGCAAGGAAAAGTGGTAAGGAACAAACTAGGGTTAGTAGCACAAGGTTACAACCAATAGGAAGGTATTGACTTTAATGAAACTTATGCTCTAGTTGCTAGACTTGAATCTATTAGAATGCTACTTGCCTTTGCTAGTTACAAAATTTTTTTATTATATCAAATGGATGTTAAAAGTGCAATTTTGAATGGTACAATCGAGGAGGAAGTTTTTGTTGCTCAACCTCCAGGCTTTGAAAATGGCAAGCTACCCAATCATGTTTATTTTTTGCAAAAAGCTCTCTATGGACTCAAACAAGCACCTCAAACTTGGTATGATAAATTAAAGAAATATTTGTTAGATAATGGGTATGTCATGGGAAAAGTTGATTCTACCTTGTTTCTAAAGCATACTTCTAACAATTTTCTTATTATTCAAATTTGTGTTGATGATATCATTTTTGGCGGGACTAATCTTGATCTTGGTAAGGAGTTTTGTTCTCTCATGCAGAGTGAGTTTGATATGAGCATGACAGGTGAGTTGACCTTCTTCCTCGACTTTCAAATCAAGCAAACAAAAGAAGGAAACTTCATCAACAAAGGCAAGTACAAACATGAATTACTCAAATGCTTTGGGATGGAGAACATGAAGCCGATGGATACTCCCATGTCCAACACCGCCAAACTTGATAGAAATGAACAAGGTGAGAAGGTAGATGAGAAGCTCTATAGAGGTATGATTGGAAGTTTACTTGATTTAACTGCCTCTAGACCTGATATTATGTTTAGTGTTGGCTTGTGTGCTCGCTTTCAATCTAGCCCTAGGAAATTACATCTTATTGTCATTAAGAGGATTTTGAGGTACTTAGCCAAAACTCAAAATTTTGGACTATGGTATCCTAAGTCAAGGGACATTACTCTTAGTGATGTAGATTATGAGTGTTGTTTGGTTGATAGAATGTGCACAAGTGGCACTCGCTTCCTTCTAGGACTATGTTTGGTGTCTTGGTTTTCCAAGAAACAGAGCACCGTGGCATTATCAACTACCAAGGTTGAATACATTATAGTCGGGAGTTGTTGTGCCCAGGTTCTATGGATGAAGCAAATGCTCCAAGACTTTAACATACATTTTGATGCTTCTCCTATCTATTGTGATAATACTAGTACAATCAATCTCTCTTATAATCCTATATTGTATAGTAGAGCTAAACATATAGAGGTTCACCATCACTTTCTTCGTGATCACATTGCCAAGAAGGATATTTATATCACGCATGTGGACACAGAATATTAGTTGGCAGAAATTTTCACTAAACCTCTAGCTAGAGGTCAATTTAATTTTATTCGATCTAAACTGCTCATTATTGCTTTGGATGATATTGCTATGTGATCTAGCTAGTTGTCTCTATCTAATATGTTTTCTCATGTCTTTTCTCACCTTCCCTACCTATTTATACTTAAAATCTTCCTAACTTGCTTGTTAACATGCTTAGTTTTTATTTTTGGGTTTTTTATCGAATTTCATGTTTTATCTTAAAGTAGTACCCAATGATGAGTTACATGTGCCTAAGTATGTTAATTATGCATAATAGAATTGAAAAATGAATTTAATTGGCATGAATATGGCTAGAAATTAACAATGACTATTTTAGGTCAGGTTGACCTTCGGTCGAGTTTCCCCAAGACAAACTCGACCGATCGGGATCTGAGAGTTGTTCTCAGAGAACCATTCAGTCGAGTTTCACACTCACAGAACTCAACCGATCAGTGGGCTGAGCCAGCTTTAAGTTACAATCGACCCACTATTTTCCCTCTCAACTAAAAAATAGCCAACTGATCCATCATCCTCAAGCCATGAGCTCTCAACCCTAGCCCTAAACCTCCCATTCCCAGTCATTTCCCAACCAAGGTAGCTTCACCTAGACCTTCCCGGGCGATCCTTGGTGGTTCCTGTTCGGCTTTTACAGTTTGTTTTGCTTGTTTGCATGTTTTCTTCATCTTTTAAGCCTCCATGGCCTCCCAAAGAAGGAAACGACCTGATCCAAGCAATGCACCTGCTTCTTTGTCCTCTAATCACTTGATTCCCCTTTGACAATACTTATATCGATAGAGGTTGTAAATCGATACAAGAAACTTCTTTCTCGAAGCCCTTTTCCTTTTTGCGCCATAATTGAGCCCTCTCCTAGACATCAGGCGATTATTGACCAAGTAGCTAAGTTTCTTTCCGTCCACCATCTATCCACCCTAGCCATCGAATGTGATTGCTTAAACAACTCTATATCGAGTACTAAGGTAGTTCACGAGTTCTATGTGAATTTGCATTGGAACTACGACTCGCTTATCCCCCTGCCGAATACTCAAGTGATCCTTACATCAATGATTATGGGTTGCCGTTTCCAAATCTCGTAGGACACCTTCAATGTCTTTCTTTTCGGAGATGAGGAAAATGACACATGGCACCAAAATTACAGACAGTATTTCAATCTTCTACACCCAGAAGGTTTCTACAAGCAAAATGAATTGACCTTACCTAATATTCATCATTACTTCAAGAAACCTGATGTTCCTTATAAGAAGAGGTCCACCCTGCCTTCCTCCTCCCTTGACCTTCAAAAGCACATATTTGCTTTAGTGATCAACTATAATGTTCATCAAAAGAAAAGCCAAACAGACATCACAGAGAACATTGTTGTCATTATGTATTGCCTGTTGGAGAACATCAGTGTCAAGTGGGACACATATATTCTACATCATATGACCTACTTTGACACTAGTAAGAACACTAAAGGCACCAACCCTCCCTAACCGGCTTTGATTTGTAGCTATTTCAAGTTCGCCATTGACAAATCCCTCTTTTCTGACTTCCACTACCTGGTCGCCAGAAAGGGTGTTTGCATCAGTGAGGCCACACTTCAAAAGTCTGTTCTTGTGTTATCCTCCACCCCCGGTGCTTCTCCCTCAGCTTCTGCAGCCCCAGCCTCCTCCACCTGAGCTTCACCACCACAGCCTCCTCCTAGACCTAGTCGTGCTTCATTTTATGTATCAAATGAAGCCCTTTTAGGATATATGATGCATCAACAAGAACACAACCAATAGGTTCTGGACCATCTGTATCAGGATCTGTGTTCCATCATGTCTACCATGAACCTATCCTATGCTCACCCTTATCCCACCTACCAGCCCTATCCCGGTAGTGATTATGCTTCTTATGCATATAATCATTACTACCCTACTCTCGTACCTTCTACTCCTACTCTTTCACCTCCACCACCTTTTTTTGTTGTTAGCTATGCTCCCATCTATCTATCGTTGCCTGCTGGCCCCTTGGCCACTCTGCTTGCCAGCCTTGGAGACTCTGCTCCGTCCTTCCCATAAGCCAATGAGCTTCACGCTCTTGGTATGTCTTGGGATGAGCGGAATGCTCATTGGCCCGGTTGCTCTTTTGGACCTCCTGCTGATGAGGAGATGCCAGACCTGGCTAACAATGCTGAGGTTGATGATGCTGATGATGATGGTGATGGTGAGGACACTTCAGATGATGGTGATAGTGATGGTGCTGACTCCGATGATGATTGCACTGCTGCTCCACCTTCTGATGGATTCAAGGACTAAACGCCTGGAGATGATGATGATCCTGTAGATATAGATAGATTAGATGTTTAGGTTGTTTCTTAGTTTGTAGTCTAGCATGCTTATCATATACATCTTTCTAGACTATTTTGTATAAAAAACATCTTGGCACATATATCTGAGATGTACTATTTTTATCTTTGTTTTCATCGTCTTATGCTTGTAGTTGCTCTCATGTGAACATATCTCTGAGTTGTTATATATATGATGTGTACTCTGGATTTTTACTCTAATCTTTTGTATGTGTTGGTGTCATCTTCTGTCACATTTTGCTTACAACTTAGATTGTATGTTATCTTCTGTCTTTCTGTGATATATGCTATGTGATTACTTAATCTTTCTACAAATTTGGTTGCTTTTGTTTTGGAAAAGACTCGAGTTTAAGCTATTCTACTCCCCTTACTTTTTGATAATGTCAAAAGGGGGAGAGATATTACAAGTCTTGCAACTCAATAATATTGGTATTCATTATTATACTACTGCTTTTAGCTTGTGAGATCCTTTTCTTGTTCATTTACTATTCATCATGTGAACTTGCAAAGGACTACATACTACATGTAGATTGTTATTACTATGTGTAGATAGATTAACCATGCAGGTTAGAGGAAGCATAGATTAAGGGGGAGCAATTCACATTGTTAATATCATGAATCCCCCTGAATTCACAAGGCAAAGGTATAACTTCTACATCCTTTCTCAATATCTTTGAGGAATGGTTTGTCATTTTCAAAAAGGGGGAGAATGTTAACCTTGAGGTTATACATTGTCCATGTTTTGATAATGACTTAACCATTCCACTCATATGTATCTAATATGTGTATT
Source organism: Alisma plantago-aquatica (assembly GCA_963693085.1). NCBI lineage: Eukaryota > Viridiplantae > Streptophyta > Magnoliopsida > Alismatales > Alismataceae > Alisma > Alisma plantago-aquatica. The sequence continues at coordinate 1,517,244,544 of OY856409.1, forward strand.
AAAGATTGCTTTCAGGTATTAGGTACATGAAAAGGATCCAAAATCAAAAGCCCTAGAATGGCTCAAGTTCAAGTCAAAGAGCTACAAGTGTGTATTTGTGGAAATCCATGTAAATGACCTTAGATCATTTCTGTAATCACTTGTAATGATAAATTGACTTTTGACTTAGATGAGAAAAATGATTGGGACATAAAACGCCAAAGTTAAATCACTTTAGATGCATTTTTCAAAGATTGACAACAGGTTGTCGATCAATCGAGTTTTCCCTAGGATAAACTCAGCCAATCCATCTTGGTCAGTTTTCTGGAGATGGCATCGGTCGAGTTGTGTTTTCACAGAACTCGACTGATCGAGTGCCTGACCAAAACGATCTTCAGTGATCGGTCGAGTTTCCCCAGGACAAACTTGACTGACAGTTTGAATATCGATTTTGTCTTTTACTTGATCGGTTGAGTTAACTTTATTGAAACTCGAAGGATTGCATTGTATGTAATTTTGCAAAAATAGTGATGTGGTCGATGGCGTGTGTTTTGAGCGAAAATAGAGTCATTTCATTGAGCAAAAAATGGTTATTTTTGTATCTAAGTGTCCCACAACTTAAAGGGGCACCCTCAACTATGAATAAGACCTCTTGGATTCATTCCAAGGCTGCTCATTCATTGCAAACTTGGTTCTAACATAGTTGAGAGTGTTATAACATGTTGATCCCCTTTCTCTCTCTACCTTCAAGTCAAATTCATGAGTATGAGTGAGATATGTTCTTGTGTAAGAGAGCTAATCCTTGTATTGATGTAAATCTCTCCTCCTCCATCTTCCTACCTCAATTCCCATTGAAGATAAAGTTTGAAGATTTTTTCCAAGTGAAGGAGAAGGAGGTGTTGTTCTTCAAGGTTGAAGAAAGCAAGGTGTTCCAGATCTCCAAGTGAAGGAGATAGGTTCTCAATATCTCCAATTGAAGGAGATAGTCAAGGCAATGCTCAAGGAAGATAGGTAATCCCTTGAAGGCAGATGACTTGAATAAAGGAGTGGGTAAGTCCAAGTTGATGGCTGAAGACGCCATGGTTCAAGTGGGTAAGCTCCTTCTATAGGTTGAAGATCTTTTCTTGAGGTACTAAGCCCTTAGATGTGTGGTTATTGTGTCTTGTAATCTTATTGTGGAATATAAGAGTACCAAGATTGCAAATCCTAGAGACTAGCCCACTCTAGGTAGTGGACTGACATTGCTCCTAAGTTTAGGACATGGAACCACTCTAAACCAATTTACCAAGTGCTTTCTTATCCTTTCTCTCATCCTTTCTATGTATGTTAGATTAAGACATCAAATTGTTGTTTGTTTAAGCTTTTACACTATATATATTTTGGTGGTCTAATTTGTCTTGTGAGAATTGTGAAGCTCTATTCACCCCCCCACTCTAGAGCCCAATGATCCAACAACTGTCACTTATGTGTGGGCGAAGTGGCCATTTTCTACAAGTTTGTGACCAAATAGAGTCTGGAAGAACAAATCACATTTGATGGATACTTTAGCGATAATTTAAGTAAGTACACTATCTTCTTCGATAGTGCGATATGGTTTTAATTATATAACTCAGTCTTTTTTGTTTTTTTTGTTCTATTTATTTTTACATTTTTATCTAGTTCTTAAACTTGCCAAGTAAATCTATTAATTATATTGCAACTGCATACAATGATAGTCTAAAATCCAACATTTGTGGCCCATGCTCTCGAGAAGGACTCTAATACAGAGACTAGCCAGCTGATAGTCTAGGCTATGTAATAGGTGTTGGACGCGGATACAGATGCCCCAAGAAGTTGTCCTCGGTAGGTCCTTACCTTCCCTGGAAATCATTACTGCAATGATAGAGCATGGGCTAAGTGTCTAAAAGGGTTGAGGTAGGACTGAGCAAGCTCATGGAAATCATCTAGTCACGACCAAATTTATCATCAACCTCATTCTCCTTCCCCGATCACCAACAAGTAGATTTGAATTGTGGAGGATGCAGCCACCAACAACAGCTACAGAGAGGACGTTCTTGAGTCCAAACACCTATGCGAACAACATCCAATCAGGATTGTGTTCTAACAAGGAAGCATGTGTGCTGGAGCAGGTGCTAAATCAAGGCGACCTTATGAAGTTTGATGGCTGCAAGTGGGTATTAAAGGTAATAGGTTCCCGGAAGGCTGCGAAAGTATATTGATCACTGACAGTAGTTCCTGACTTCAACCTTCAACATCTATCCTTGAATCTAGAAAAGGATATGGTTGGAATCTCGGAGCATTATTGCAAACTTGTATTATTTATTTATCTTATGGAAGGATTTTTTTTTCACATGGCGCATATGATTTTAATGTGAAAGAAAGCAATGGGAATAAATATTAATGGTCATATTCCTCACTGCCATTAATGTGAAGAGGTTCATGCCATTCAACTATATGTAAAGAGTGGTCTTTATCTCAACGACTCCTAGGCTTGTATTTTCTTCATGTAAACTTCAATTTTGGGTTGAAAGAAGAATCAGTGGTCGACGTTTATATTTGTTTCTCTTTCTAAGGTGATGAACTCTCTATTGTCGGGTATTCATACATATGATGGATAGTCTGTCGTGGGCGTTCTTCTATTTGTATGCGTCAAATTCTATAAATTTGTCTATGAATTCGAATTTGCTTTTAAAAGAAAATAGAGGTATCTATGTATAGTTCTTTAGTGTTGTGTCGTTGTTCTGATGAATTAGTTGGTTTGATAATCATTAGCTAAATTCAACTTGATCGTGATCATCACATATCAGTTGGAACAACTTGCATATGTGATTCTTCCTTCTTATGAATTCTAGTAACATGAATTACAACATAGAGCATCTTAACATATACCTTTTGTTGAAAGAAACACTTTAGAATACATGTACACACACATATTAAATATAATCCAATCATCAATGCTATATCTAGCCTAGAAAAATTTAATTGAAAATATGGGTATGTTGATGATGTTTCACTTTTATGTAAGAAAAATTATAAGTCGTCTAGACATGTAATAAGTGAGAACACATCATAAAGAAAATGCACATTTTGTGATATATGTAGAAAAATTCTTATGTCTTAGGTGACGTTGTATTGCACCTTTAAAAAAAAATTTAATATAAAAATCTATTAATGGTTTATTATAATTTTGAATCTTTCAAAAAGTAATACATGATTAGACATTATAACATAGGTGAAAGGAATGTAACCCATATAATACATTTAGATTTCTGAATAATAACATGTACTCAATTCTACTTTTTAGAAGAACTTCAATAAAGTGTGAAGTATAATATGCCCATACAAAATGTAAGGTGAGTGAATATTTTGTAATGTGAAAAAAGAAAAAGTGTAACAACATAGAAAGAATTGTATTTCACTTGTAAAAAAGGGAAAAATAAAAATCATATGCTAATGCCATAATAGATATTATCACTTGTTAAAATGTACCACAGTTGAAAGGAAAATAGCTTATAAATAATAATTATGGATTTTGAACATTAAAAGTCCTCCTCATACTAAAATTATCTAAATTACTAGAACCTCTTCTTACATATCCCAGCAAAACCTCTGGGAAACAACACCTACAATTAATATGGAGGGTGGATGTATAATAAAATACAATGCAAAACTTTAATACGCAGACAAAAATCATAATTTTTGTAAAATAAATTGTATTGTGTTTGTTAAGGAAAAAAATTGATAATTTTTTTTTTGTAATATTAGACATTGATATTTACAGAATATTCATTGAAGTTCATGTAGTTGCCGTCATCTAGTGTGCCACTTCCAACGTGATCTTGGCCATTGACGGAGTCACATGGAGGCATGGCTAGACACGTGCCCTACCCATTGCCAACCAAAGTCAGTAATTAGTTAATCATGAAATCATCTATCTTGTAAAAACATTAAATGTGACCATCCCACATCTTATTTTGCAATTAAGGATACCCATGAATAGAAAATTTCTTCACTTGACAAATATGGGTTGCAACGAAAAAGGAAAGATACCGAGTCTTTTTTAATTTGTAATAAAATCCTTATTACAATCTAATTCATTCTCTAAAGTTATGTATTGCTGCTTAAGTGCATCAACTATGATCTCTCCATAGTTTACAACAAATTCAGAGAATTTTGAACTGATGTTGTTTGTATGCTCCAAATATAAATATGATATCATAGCATATCATTGGGCAATAATATGGTATCGGTCAATTTAATATCTGGTGAATTTTTTTCTTGTGAATAAAGAATAAATGAGTAATTTGACACATGAAAGGAGTGTCATGTATGAAGTTTCACAACTACAATATACTTAAAATTTCTATAGGCATTAACATATTGTTCTCCTTGATTTCTTATTTCAGTTAGGATTAATCCAAATTGTATTGTTCTTAGTAAACTCCAAAGAGCATGTTGTTGCAATATAAAAGTATACACTAGCAACACATTTGGTTTGCAGGAAAGGATTATGATGGGATATACAAGAGGATATGCTAGGAAGGAAACGGTGGAGGATATATTGATGACCATCAAGATCTTTCGATATTCTCAAAAATGAATCTTGTAATTACCAAAATTGTCAAAATTTTCAGAACAAAATAGTAATGTATGCTTTGTGTTTTTTTGTGGTGGTCATTGCAATAGTTTAGGAAATAACACATAGAAAAAAACATTGTAGCAAAGCCTAATTTGTGTGAATTAAGAAATTAGCAGTGAAAACAAAAAATATTTAGAGTGCTATTGGATTGTTTGTAATTGTTATTAGAAATCTTCTACTCATTCAATCTCATAGCCATTTCTTACTAAATTAATAAATAAGCACATATTGAACTATTATGTGCAGTAACTGACGAGAATACACAGAAGACGCATGGTAGGTTGTTTCAAATTTGCAATAACGAATTAACAATGCAGAAGACAAGCCTTCCATACACTTTTCTAGCAACTATTGGTTCTTCTTACGAGCATAGAGAAATAAGAAGAATGTGCTAATGAATGAACAAAAACAAGTCCAAATTGCAAATGGTGACCAAAATTGTTGAGCAGTTTTGAACATGTCATCCAGTTGATGAAAGATTGGTGTTTTTCCTTATGACATATCTAGTGGAGACTCCAAGCATGAATATGCATATAGAAGTTGTGTGATCCATGAAAGATTTTGTCATACGTTGAATGTCTATATAGAAAGTTTGTTTGAACGGCGTTGTGCACCCCTGGGGATGGGGTGAGAGGGGTGGTCATAATAAAATTTTTAGGAGTCGAGGTATGAAAACACGTAGACCACCTAATACCTAAGGGGAAAAATGATCCAGTGTTGATGGGGTATTTGTCAGGACGTCCTAAATCTAATCATGGCCGCTCAAAAAGGCTACTTTTCAAAGGACGGGTGGATTAAACCCAGGGGAATTTTCGGGATGTGGATGGTGTCTTTTTGGTGCTAGGGTTTCTGATATGCATACAAAAACATTTTCCTCCACCTAGCTCCTTCTCCTGCTCCTACTTCCGCTCCCTCTCCAGTTCTCTCCCTCTCAGTTTCCCTCTCTGATAGAAACTTAGATCCATTTGCGCTCTCTGGTGATGAGATACATCAACACCGATCGTTGGTATTGTTGGTTATATTAGAGTTTAGGTCTATCAACATCAATCTCATCCTAACTAACCCAACGACTTCAATGCTAAATTTGTTGTTGTTATGTAATTATGAAAATATCATCATGTTACTTGCTTCTTCCTGCTTGATGTCCTCCTGATCTCTTCTCCCTTCCCTACTTCTCATAAATATATACTGTTTCTTTTATGTTGCATCTACACTAACTGTATTTCTTAAAAAGATGCCTTTTTTATATGAATGGAATACTTCTATTCATAGTTTCGGTGAAAGGAGCTCTTTTATTCATAGTGTTGCAATTTATTCTATAAAAGAGTGATTTTCAATATCATGCATATCATTTTATATTTTTGCCAGATTATATAGTTTGCATAAGAAGAATGTCATTGGGTTGAAAGTGGACAAATACATTAAGGAGATAGACATGGCTTTAAAGGAACTTCAAAAAGGTTCAGTAACTGGTGTGTCATTGTTAGTGCATCAACATACTCACCAAGATTGTATCACTAGTGTGCTATCATCACCTCGCCAAGATGATACTCAACAAGGTTCCACATGGAAAGATATCAAACACATATATTACATCAAAAATACATATGGGTTTGACGTAGATCTGATTGAGATTGTTTTCCAAGAACAGGGATGGGAAGGAATATCCCAGGAAGTTCCATTGGTTTCAAATGATAGACATGCTTACTCAGAAAATCTATAAGAAATTGGTTTTGAAGATCAGACATTTTGTTGTTTTGCACAAAGAGATTTCTCAGATGGAGACACTGCTCACTCAGAGAATTTGTAAGAAATTAGCTTTGAAGATCAGACATTTTTTAATTCCTCACAAAGAGATTTATCAAAAATAGACACCACTTCCACACATCAGTATTGCATAAACATTCTTGATACAGAGTTACAGGATGTTGAGAGAACTCAAATATATCTGCATGAGACATGTGCTGCTTCTGAAAGTACCAGAGAGGAGATTGGTTTCAAAGATGATCATAAATATCTCAGATGGCTAGTCCATAAACTATCCTTTATTAATAATGTCATTCTCTTTTTTCTTATTCGAGCATCCTTTTCTCCATCTCATTGTTCCTCCTAATCCTTCTTCTTCTTATCTACATCATTGGTGATTTTCTCATGCTCCCCATTCATCCTTCCTCTTCTCATAACCCTTGTTCCTTTTTACATGATCATTGCTACTTGTCTCATGCTTCATTTTCATCTTCTCCTTACTCCTTTTCTAGAGCCCATTCTTCCTTTTCTCCCTATTCTCGTTCCTTTTCTCCCTATGTGCATTCTTCCTTTTCTACATATCCTCATTCCTTTTCTCCCTAAGCTCATTCTTCCTTTTCTCAATAACATCCTTCCTTTTCACATCCACCTTATTCCTTTTCTCAAGCTTGGTGTTCCTCTTCTTCATAGCCTCAGTCCTTTTCTTCTATATGTGGGTTCCCCTTTCTTCCTTTTTACATCCTCCTTATTCCTTTTATAAAGCTCTATGCTCCTCTTCTTTGTAACCTCGTTCCTTTTCTTCGATATTTTGGTTCCCCATGTTCATTTACACCTTCTCCTTACTCCTTTTCTCAAGATCATTCTTTCTTTTCTCCCTATTATTGTTCCTCTTCTCCCTAAAATATTTCTTCCTTTTTTCCCTATCATCATTCATTTTCTCCCTAAGCTCATTCTTCCTTTTCTCAGTAACCTCCTTCCTTTTCACATCCTCCTCATTCCTTTTCTCAAGATTTTTGTTCTTCTTCTCTTTGACCTCATTCCTTTTCTTCTAAATTTGGGTTCCCGATTCGTCCTTTTCACCTTCTCCTTACTCATTTTCACAAGTTGTGTTTCTTTTCTTGGTAACCTTGTTACTTCTCTTCTATATTTGGGTTTGCCTTTCTTCCTTTTCACACCCTCGTTACTCATTTTCTCAAACTCTATGTTCCTCTTCTCTGTAACCTTATTCCTTTTCTTCTATATTCAAGTACTCCTTTCTTCCTTTTCACATACTACCTATTCCTTTTCTTACACTTTGTTTTCCTCTTCTCTGTAACCTCAATCCTTTTCTTCTATATTTGGGTTCCCCATTCTTCCTTTCCACCTTCTCCTTACTCCTTCTCTCAAGCTCGTTCTTCATTTTCTCCCTATTCTGGTTCCTTTACTCCCTAAGCTTGTTCTTCATTTCTTCCCTATCCTCATTCCTTTTCTCCATATTCTCATTCTTACTTTTCACCCTAATCTCTTTCTTCCTTTATTTGGTTTTTACTTTCTACTTTACTCTAGTTCCATTAAACTTGTTGCCTTTCATTGTCTTAGATGAACCAGATAAGTAGGATTACTGGAAAAACCTTGAATTTAGCCCTCCACAGGAAGCTCATAAATTTTATAATGACTATTCTCATCAGAAAGGATTCACAACCATGATTGATTTGGATAAGAAGTGTAAAGGTAAGAACGCGGGTCATGGAAAGACTCACTATTTGTGATATGTCTATAATAAATAAGGAAATGGTCAGGGAAGTTTACTAAATCACACTAGTTCTAAAATAATAAAAGAATTAGTAGATTTCTGAACTGGAACGGAGTGACGCCATAGAGAAGAAAGGACTGGGAGCAAAGTGCAGATTATTCAAATTCTTTATTGCTAGCTTAATCTCTACAAGATAAATCATTGGGTTGTTGAACATATTCATGCACTTCACCCATAGGAATATGCTCATGTTCTTAGATCCAACTTCATTGCTTTAAACGTGCAAGGAGAAGTAGAAGAGATCAACGAAGATGATGCAATTCAATTAAGAAATTTGTACGATGCAATGTCTTTGGTCGCCAATGGATATGAGAGTATCATTTTTCTTTGACTAGATTTAAAAAGCATTTTGAGGCATAGGAGATACAAGAAAATGGTATCTAGTGAGGACACTATTTTGCAAGGGTACTTCAGGAATGAAGCATACAAAAATCCATCATTTTCCTATGAGATTGAGGCTGATAATGAAGAGAGAATTGTAAACATTTTATGGTTTGATGGGAGGATGAAGCTTGATTATAAGTAATTTAGTGACACCATTTATTTTAATACAATATTTTAGACAAGCAAGAGCTACCAACCATGAGGTACACAATATAATCTTGTGTTCCAGTGATTGATATCGTGTTAGAGTATTTGAAATATTCTATTCCATTAAATGAAACTTGTGTTTTAGTATTTGATTTATTTTGTTCCATTACTCAATGGAATCTTATGTTCCATTCTTTGGTATCTTGTGTTCTAGTATTCGACATATTCTATTCCATTACTCAACATTTGTGTTCTAGTATTTGACATATTCGATTCCATTACTCAACATTTGTGTTCTAGTATTGAACTATATGTATTCCAATATTGAACTATACATGTTCTAGTACTGAACCATTTTTTTTCTATTATTCTAAACTAACATGTTAACTATTCTATGTAGATTTATTTGTTTGTTTTAACCACCACCATCAGGGTGTCACATTTAGTGCATCCCTCCACTATGGTGAAACTATTTAGTCCTTTGAATGGTTATTCCAGACATTTCTAAAATGTGTGTCAGAAAAAGCACCTTTAACTATTGTCACAGATCAAGATGCCACACTTTGTCTATAAGAAAAGTTCTCCATGATGCATTCTACGCATTCTGTACATGGCATATATTTTAAAATGCTCAGAAGAACCTAACTCAACTATTCACTCCTATTTTGTCCAACCATTTTACTCTCCTCATGTATGATGTTGAAACAGAACATGAATATGGTTTCTCTTGGACAAAGATGATTGAAGAATTTCCCTGTTAGACCACATTGTTGCATCGAAAGAATATATGGTTATAAAAAACAATAGTCCTTATCTTGGGTAAAAAAACATTTTACTGAGGGAATGAAAATGACCCAACTTAGTGAATCATGCACTGTTGTTATGAGGCTCTTTCTCTAACCAAATTTACAACTTGGTTCAATTCTTCACACACATTAATAGAATGCTTTCAAGCAGGAGGAGTAAAAAAAGAACAAGAATTTCAAGTTGCTGACAAATTTACAAACAATACCTTTTCCAATAGCCCTATTGAAATAAGGTCCATTGCGGTTTATCGGCTAATATGTTTGCCATATTTGAATTTAGAGTTCAAAAAGATGATGGAGTGTGTAATCAAGTTCACACCAAAAAATAACAATGGATGTAATCTTGCATAAATTCTTTTAAAAAACAATAAAGATAATAGAGTACACGAGCGGATTATGTTACTCCAAACGGATGATATGGAGTTTGAATGTTCCTGCCATATGTATAAAAGCACGACAATGATCTGTTGACACATTCTCAAAGCTATGGATGTTTTAGGCTCTATTGGAGAATAAAATTTGTGAACAATTTTCCCACACTCCATAGCCTTTCTTTGGAAAAAACTTGCTAAGATTGGGATTAGTATACTTGACTCCAGTTCCGGTGTCAATAAACCATTTGTATTTGGGGAAGTTATCAGCATCTACGTTGCAAAATGGTTCAACTGGCCACATACATTTTCATGGATGATGATGTCTACCAAATGGTAGAAAATAAGATTAGTTTTTTATGCTCAAAGGCTGACTTACTTAGGGCCAATCGTAATGAAAATTTTGATCCAATTAATATTTCATATTGAACTCTAGTTGAAGTTCTAACGACTCCACCAAGTCAGTTTAAATCCAAATCAATAAAGGTTCCTCAAGCGCCAAACCGATCAAGAAAACGGTTGGTAAGTTTTGTGGAGACTACAAGACAAAATGCATTGGTGAAGATGCATCGACAATAAGAATGAGAGACAAAAATACCTAATTCTAACTTGGGATTTGACTAATGTTCAAATGCTCCAACATTCCTATTGATGCATCATGCCTTACACACCGTCACTCATATGCATATTGTTGCATCATATTTTTCATTATTCAATAATGTCGTATAGTATTGAATCACATGTGTTATAGTATTCAATTGTATGTGTTCTCAAGCTTTGTGTTTCTCTTCTCTTTATTCTCGTACTTCCTCTTCTCCCTAATCTTGATCTATTTCTCATGCACATTCTTCCTCTTCTCCCTAACCTCAATCCTTTTCTCAAGCTCTATGTTCCTCTTCTACCTAACCTCATTCTTACTCTTCTCCCTAACCTCAATCTTTTTCTAAGGCTCAATCTTCATTGTCTCATCAAGGGTTGTTAAATGAACAATGAGTAAGAAAAATCATATAATGAGTAGGACAAAGGTATTGGGTCACCTTTCGGCGTCTGCTGCTCACAACTATAGTAAATGCACACATGATGATGGAAACATGTGACTAGGAACTAGCGTTGGAGGTGACCATACGAGCGAATTGTAAGTTTATTTAGGTCTTATCCTCCTCCTTAATCATGTTCTCCTACTTTCATTCCTCTATTTCTACCGTTCTTGTACTCCCCTTGATCTTCATCCTATACTCATAGTGTATGTTCCATTTCTCTAAGTCCTTGAACCTTTACTCCCCATTCTTGTTCTTGTAATTGTCACCATTATTCCTTTTCACCCAATCCTTGTTCCTTTACTCCTAATTCTTGATCATGTACCCATTGTCATTATTCCTATTCTGGCATTCCATGTTCCTTTGCTCACCATTGTTGTTTTTGTAGTTGTCGTCATTGTTTCTTTTCTTGTTGTCATTGTTCCTTTACTCTCCATTCTTGTTTTTGTAGTCATAATTTTTCCTTTCCTCCTAGTCATTGTTCCTTAACTCCCCATTATTGTAATTTACTCCATGGCATGATTATATTCTTCACCAATGTCCAACCACTCTTATTCACGGGCATACTTACTGCTGCTTCTCATAGGCATGCACCGAAAGGTTAACCAATACCTTTTGACTAATGTTGTTGTTCAAGGGAAGGTGAGATTGCAAAACACTAAATTACACAGAATTTAATTGGAAAACCTAGCTTCAAGGTAATCATCGACTGGCTATAAATTAAGGCCAATGGTGGTACCAATACCAACTCTCAGCAGGGCAACACCACCTACCAATCTGTCACAACCAACTTTCCTCCTATAGTGGTCGATTTGATATATGTGCTATCAAAGATTTCATCTATGCCTTATCCTAACTCCAAATCTTTTCCAATCCTTCCAAAACTAATGGGGAATTGTATGATTTATGGAAGCCAAATCCCATCTTCTCTTTTAAGGTATGGTCTCGAACCCTTTCCAATGATCAACTTTAGTATTGGCATGGCATTTCTAGGCATTCAAGGTGATCAGTTGGTGCTACTGGGACACACCACAGACACTATCCCAGATGATGCAGAAGCTTCTCATCAAAGTTTTACAAGATCACATACCCTTTAACAAGGATGATGACTACTTGCTTTTCAGACTGCGCTATCAATCTTCCTTCATCCATTCAACAAGGATGATGACTATATGCCCAACATTCATTACTTGCATAGAGGTCCATGATGTCATGATACCTTGTAATGGTTCAACAAGGATGATGACTACTTGTCTGGCATCCATTACTCCCCCTATTTGATCCTTTTCTACCCATTGTTATTCATGTTGTAGAAATATACTTTTTGAATTAACTATGACACTTTTTTTGGATTCAAAATGGTCAACCGTTTAAGATTCCACCCGTTATTCCTTTACTCCCAGTAGTTGATCCTTTATTCCCCATCCTTGTACCCATCCTCATCATCGTTGTCCCACTTATCAAACACTTAGTTGCATGGGGGGTTAATAGAAGATGAGATTAATTTCTTATGATCTAAGGTTGAGTTACTTACAACCAACTGTAATGATAATCATGATCCAGTTCATATTTCACATTGCACTCCAGATGAAGTTCCAACGACTCCTCAAAGTCAGTATAAAGCCAAGTCAATAAAGGTTCGTGAAGAGCCAAACCAATCAAGAAAAATATTGGTAAGTTTTGTGGAAACTATGAGCCAGAATGTGCAAGAAGAAAGAGAGAAGAATACCTAATTTTAACTTGAGATTTAACTAATGTTAAAATACTACAAAATTATTATTGATATATCATGTCTTATACAGATACAATAACAGATTCTAATTGATCATGTCTCATATTGATGTATAATGTCTTAAATGGATACATCAATAGATTGACTAATGTATCATGTCTCATATTGATGTATCATGTCTTATACACATACAAATACAGATTATTTATGAAAATGGAATGATGTGTAGTAGAAAATGAACAAGGACGATGACTACAACAACAACAATGGGGAGTAAAGGATCAATGAAGGTTTATAAAGGAACAACATGAGTCTTGCTCCTCTTTTCCCTAACCTCGATCTTTTTCTCAAGCTATGTGTTCCTCTTCTCCCTGACCTCATTCTTCCTCTTCTTCCTAACCTCGATACTTTTCTAAAGCTCATTCTTCCTCTTCTCTCTAACCTCGATCCTTTTCTCTTGTACTTTTCAGTAAATAAACAACGAGTAGGAAAAATGTAACATTAAGGGCCGGTACATGAACAATGAGTAAGATAAATCATACAATCAGTAGGGCAAGCCAACGAATGAGACATCTTTAGATTAATGATAATAAAGAAATAGATATTGATATTAATACAGATTATAAATGAAAATGGAACAATGAGTAGTAGAAAAGGAACAAGGACAATGACTACAACAATAATGGGGGGTAAAGGAAGATTATAAATGAAAATGGAACAATGAGTAGTAGAAAAGGAACAAGGAGGATGACTACAACAACAATGGGGAGTAAAGGATCAAGGAAGGGTAGTAAAGGAACAACCCATGTCTTGTTCTCTTCTCACTGACCTCGATCCTTTTCTCAAGCTCTGTGCTCCTCTTCTCCCTAACCTCAATCTTTTTCTCAAACGCGTTCTTCCTCTTCTCCATAACCTTGATCCTTTTCTCATGTATTCAGGTCGGTAAATGATCAAAGAGTAGGAAAATTTTAACATCAAGGGTTGGTAAGTGAACAAATAGTAAGAGAAATCATACAATGAGTAGGACAAACAAAACAATGAGATTAAAGAAATGAATACAAATACAAATACATATTACAAATGAAAATGCATCAATGAGTAGTACAAAAGGAATAAGGATGATGACTACAATAATAAGAATTGGGATTAAAGGATCAAGGAGGGGAAGTCAAGGAACAACCTTAGTCTTATTCCTCTTCTCCCTAACCTTGATCCTTTTATCTAGTATTCGGGTAGGTAAATAGTCAATGAGTAGGAAAAATAGAGCATAAAGGGCTGGTAAATGAACAATGAGTAAGAGAAATTGGAGAATGAGTAGGCAAAATGAAACAATGAGACATCTTTCCATCAATGATAATAAAGAAACAAATACAAATACATATACATATTATAAACAAAATGGAACAATGAGTAGTAGAAAAAGGAAAAAGGACGATGACTAAAGAAACAACTATGGGTAGTAAAGGATCAAGGATGGGCAGAAAGGGAACAACCTGAGTCTTATTCCTATACTCATAATCCTTGTTCCTTTTCTCACTACACATATAGATATAATATAGAGCAACAACAACATCCCCCCACTGGTTGTTGCAGCATAGCCAGAGGACACATGGTTTGCACCCAAACTTGATGCTCACAATTCTCTACAACTTCCTTATCTGCCATCCTAGTACCCTCCCACAATCATGGATTCAATGCCCACCAAGAACCCATTACCGCACTCAACCCACCTGCTTAGATCCAAAACCCATGTCAAGTAGAATTAGGTTTTGAGGCATTGGAAATAGTTTGGATTCTAAAGTGGTACAATTTGCTATTAGGTTTGGAAGGATTGGAAAAGATTTGGAGTTACAATGAGGAATAGATGAAATCTTACATATCCAGGATCTCCAGTTGACTAATGTTGTGAATATGATAAAGAGCTTTCAAGACTTCAACAAATCATGGCAATGGAAGATTTCATATCTGCCTCATCGTAACCCCAAATCTTTTCCAATACATCCAAACCTAATGGGGAATATTATGGGTGATAGAAGCCAAACCCCAACTTCTATTTTGGGGTTTGGACTACAAGTGATCACTTAGTGGTGTTGGTTCACATTGTCATGTTGCGCCTCCTTATTTGCATGAAATCTTCAAACTTCAATGCTTATAACAATTGCGTGCATGGGTTCCCCTTTACTAGTATGTGACCAAGTCCATGAGCAGGGACAAGGGCGGTCAACGTTGTCGTAGTACTTCTTTACTTTGCTGGTATCTCCTACATTAAAAAATGATGATGGCTACTTTTCCTGGCATCTGTTACTCCCCCTATTTGTTCCTTTTCTCTAACAAATTGTTCCTTTACTACTCAGTCTTGTTCCTATTGTAGAAATATACCTTTTCAATTAACTTTGAAACTTTTTTTGGATTCAAATTTGTGGCTTACACGTCAGTGTATAATAAATTTTATTGTTGGACAATGATAAATTATGTTTTAACATTTCTCCTATTGTTCCTTTAATCCCGTTATTTGATCATTTATTCCCCATCCTTGCTCCTATCCTCATCATCATTGTTCAACTTCTCAAACACTTAGATACTTGCATGAGGAGTAGTAGAAGACAAGAATAGGAACAAGGAGATCGAGAACAATGGCAAGGATGAGGAGAAAAGGAATGTGAATCTTCTCTATTCTAATTTTTTGCAAATACATGAAATGTTGTGATGATAATACATATTTATTTCATTAATCTACAATGTCTATTACATCAGCTCCAGGAAGGGGAAGTACATTTGCCTTATCAGTCTACTTGTATTACAGTTGAAAACATGCATTATCATGTCATTTCTGACTTTGTTATCATTAGATAGAAGGAGTTTGGCTGCCAAAGTCCTTCAAAAGATGACAAGTCATTGGGGTTCCACAACTTGTAATTCTCCTTTGAGATTTGACCTTTCCAATGCTTCATTAATAGAATAAATACAATATGCAACTGAAATGATCTTGTTGCTCAGGAACTGATACTTGCTACAAATCCCATTTCTCCCAGACTATTATTGCTCTTGTAACTTCCATGAAGGGATTTAGTACTTTCTTTAAATCGTTTTCTAACGGTTTTCTATCCACTTTGAATGAAGCTTCACTTAACATGTTATCCAGTACGAAGAACTTCTTCTGTGGAAAATCGATAGAGATCATGTAGACATGATTTCTGCTTCCAACTGGGAAGAAATATTGCACAACAATAAAAGGAACAAAGAGGACGAGTAAAGGAATAATGCACTCAAGAAAAGTAATTATGAAAATGACTCTACTCACATAATAATATATTTGATATACTAATGTATTCACATTCATAATGTTCGGCATTTCCCTCCTTAAAATAATCATATTGGAAGACATCTTCCATTATTTTGAATTCTACCTCAATCTTGAGGTTCTTTTTGTAATCAGGATTCTTCAAGTCTGCTTGACAAATTTTTTGCAAAAACAAAATGATGGAAATAGGGTTTATGAAAAAAGGTACGTAGTTTTTTGTAAAATGGAACATAGGATAACTAACACTTAAGCTGAATGGGAGGCAAATGTGCTTTACTTTGCCTGAGTTAATTTTCACTTCCCGTCTATTGATTGCATGTCTGTATGCTTCAATTTTATTGTCTACTAACCATTCTCTTGGTCTGAGAGTATCTACATCCTTCTCGTGTAATTTAAATCTTCATATAAAACGAGAGACATGTTTACCTTCGAGTTCAACACAAAATCACAAAAACTCTTTGAAACTCTTCTTCATGGATGTTTGCATCTTTTATAGTAGGACTTGGATCTTTACATATCTAGGATGATGTCATTGACTTCTTAGGTACTGAGACAATAATTTCATGATTATCAGTTTGCGACTTTCTCTTAATGGGTGGATCAACATTTGTCCTAGACGGATGCTGATCTTTGACCGTCGCACTTTGTCAGATCTCAAGCTTTCTTGGTCTCTAAATTGCGATCTTTTTCTACATGAATGTGAAATACGACACAATATTTTAGAAATATCGTAATGAACACCTGATAAAATAGGCACAGTATGGCATACTACTTCATTAGGCTTGATCTTTCACATCTTTAGGCGGAACATGAGTGGCTTAGTATCATAATTTATACTCTTCTCTTCAACCTTTCTTTTTCCACATGAATTTATTCTTGTTCTCCTCATTATTGTTCCTCTTCTCCCCCTCCTTACTCCTATCCTCCTTGTTCATTTTCCTATTCTCCCCCTCCTTGCTCCTGTCCCCCCTCCCTACTCCTATCATCTTTCTCCTCCTTCCTCTTCTCCCCCTCCCTGCTCATGTCCTCCACTCTTGTCTACTTCTCCCCTCCCTACTCTTGTCCTCCTACTCTAAATTCCTCTCCTCCTCCTTACTATACCCATCCACCTGCATTGATGTCACCCCCTTCCTGTTCTTGTCCTCCTCCTTTCTCTTCTCCTCCACCTGCAATAATGTCACCCCCTTCCTACTCCTATCCTCCTCCTTTCTCTCCTCCTCCCGGATCAATTTCTCCACCACCCAGCTCTTGGCCTTGTGCTCTGGATTCCTCTCCTCCCCCTCCTTGTTGCTGCCCTCCTCCTCCTTACTTTTCTTCTCCTTATTTTTCTTCTTATCCCCCCTCCTTTCTCCTGTCCTCCTCCTTCATTTTCCTATTCCCCCCTTCATGCTTTTGTCATCCCCTCCCTTCTCCTATCTTCCTTCTCCTTCTTCCTCTTCCCCCCTCCTTTCTCCTATCCTCCTTCTCCTTATTCCTCTTCTCCCCTCCCTTCCCTTATCCTCTTGCTCCAGATTCTTCTCCTCCTCCTCCTTGCTCTTCTCCTCCACTTGCATCAGTGTCATCCCCTTCCTCCTCCTTACTCTTATCCTCCACATGCATCAGTGCCACTCCTTCATGTTCTTGTCCTCCTCCTCCTCCTCCTTCTCCCTCTCCTCCTCCAGGAACGATTGCTCCACCACCCTATTCCTATCATCCTTCTCCAGATTCCTCTTCTCCCCCTCCTTACTAGTACCCTCTTTTCTCTTCTCCTCTTTTTTACTCTTCTCTCTATCCTTTTTCCTATCCTTCTCTGCCTTTCTCTTCTCCTCTTTTCTCTTCTCCTCTTTCCTCTTCTCCCCCTCCTTATTATTTTCCTCTCCATCTAGATTTCCCTCTTCCTCCATTTTCTTATCCTCCACCTACATAGGTGTCACCCCCTTCCTACTCCTATCCTCCTCCTCCTTCCTCTCCTCCTCCTGGATAAGTTTCTCCACCACCCTAATGTTGTCCTCCTGATGCAAATACCTGTTCTCTCCCTCCTTTCTCTTATCCTCCTCACTCTTATCCTCCTTTTTCCTCTTCTCCCCCTCCTTGCTCCTATCCTCCTCCTCCTTGCTCTTCTCCTCCTTTTTCATTTTCTCCCCCTCCTTGCACCTATCCTCCTCCTTCATATTCCTCTCCTCATCCATGCTCTTCTCCCCCACCTGTATCATTATCACTCCCCTTCCTGCTCCTTTCCTCCTCCCCCTCCTTGTTCTTATCCTCGTCCTTGCTCTTCTCCTACTTTTTTTCCTCTTCCCCACTCCTTTATCTTGTCCTCCTCCACCTTGATCTTCTCCTCCACCTCGACCATTTTCCTCTTCTCCCCCTCCTTGCTCCAATTCTATTCC
Organism: Alisma plantago-aquatica; assembly: GCA_963693085.1. Lineage (NCBI taxonomy): Eukaryota > Viridiplantae > Streptophyta > Magnoliopsida > Alismatales > Alismataceae > Alisma > Alisma plantago-aquatica. The sequence goes on from OY856409.1 coordinate 1,517,262,847, forward strand.
TTCTTTTTCCAATTCTCCCCCTCCTTGTTGTTGTCCTTCTTGGTATTCTCCTCCTTTTTCCTCTTCTACCTCTCTTTGTTGTTGTCCTCCTCTTCTGAATTCTTCTCCTCCTCCTGAATTAGTGTCTCCTTCTCCTCATTGCCACTAGTATAATCCTTCACAACACCAATGTTATGTTCCTCATCAACTATCTTCCTCTTCTCAGCCTTTTTGATCCATTTCTCACTCTCTGAGATCTTCCCTTCCACCTTTGCTACCGCCTCCGCCTTGTTCTTCGACATCTCCTTCCTCCTCTTCTGAGGCACTTCTAAAACCTTTTTCTTCTTGTCCACTACAACCTTTTTTTGAAACGACACAACACATTCATCAACATTAATTTTATGTACATCAATAATACATGCTCAACTGAAAAACATTTTACTGATAAACTTATTTGACTTACTGAAATGGGTATTGTGCTCTCTTCTTGTTCCTCATCTTTGCCTTCATTGTCCTCATAGTCCTCGTAGACACTTTTGCTGATGTGGCCCTCATTCTCTTGATGTCTTCTCTTGCTACTTTCATAGTAGTTAATTTTGCATCATTTGCAATTTGAAGGACATCACCCATGCATATATGGAGAGGATCATCTAGTAATTCTTCTAGAGCTAGAATGATATTCTTATATAACTCCATCTTCTTCCCTCTTACTTTTGGGGTTTGAAGTGTCTTAGAAATTGGAATTTCATCCTTAGGATGTTCAAATAAACGCTCTAGTTGTCGTTGAAGTTCTTTAAGTTTTCATATAGCATCATTCTTCTTATTCAAGAAATAAAGAGTAGTTTTTTCATAAATCTTTATTACTGTCGACAACTGTTGTTTATAAGTATTAGAAGGTAACACATACTATGGTTTCAAAAGTGGGTTAAGGGGGAAAGTTACCTCGTGATTACTTTCCTCCATTGATTTACAAGTAGCACCATCATAATCATCTTCTATATCTTCTATTTTGGTGAGCAAGTGTTTAGAGACATCCTTATGATGTTCAAGAGCAAGTTGCTTTCCTATAATTATTTCTCTAGGATTTGGTACAATAGTGCATATTTTGCATGAGGAACAAAAAATCCATGTAATGCATCTAAAGGAAACAAAAAATGAGTCTTACGATTATAAGTGGAAATATTAAAGTTAATTGAAGTATGTTTTAAAAATCCTTACATACTATTTGAAGGTGCAAATATCCATATGGCCTTCTAAAAGAATTGTTTTTTTGTAAGTTAGTAGATGAGCCTTCAAATACATCAACATGTAATCTACCCAGTTCAGGTTTTGGATCCCATCAAAATTATAGAGGCATTTGAGGTAGTAAATTAGAATGAGTCTCATGGTTGGTGCAAGAACACATGCTATTACATATAAAATCTATAGTCTAGTTATATCTTCAGGATTTCTTAATTCAAATATCTTGGCATCAACATCTTTAGTTGTGACAAAGTTTATCTTTTTACGTGATAGATATATCCTTACAGTCAGCTAGGAAACTTTTATATTAGAGTATCAGTCTCTTTTTTTCATATCAAGTGTTACAGAACCAACAAGCTGTCGTAAGCTCAGTGGACATCATGTTCCATTATCTTCATCTTCTTACCACTGGAGGTTGGCTAGTACATATTTCCTAGATCAAAGTTGGTTAATATGAAGTAGAGAACCTATAGAGAGATATTCTTCATCTTAATATATAGGATTCTATAAAAACCTACTCTTTTCACATGCTTCTTGATGTCTTTAATTTTATCCATATGGTTCATTCTATTGCTTAGGTCGACCATTAAGGATGTCCTCATCTTGTGCTAGAATTGGCTTTCCAATTGAAAAACAAAGAAAAGAAAAATGAATAAGAAGATTTTTTGGAAGAGTCATAGCAGGTGATTTACGTCTACTGAAACCCCTATTCTAAAAACTGGTGATTTGGTAATTCCATAGCAAGTTGGTGGTTGGAGGAGGCCAGAAAAGTTGAAGATGACTTTGTGCTTGGAGATTGTGAAAAGAGATCAAGAAGGAAAGATCATACTTCAAAGATCAAGTAGAAAAGAAAGGAAGTGAATCACTGAGTGTGGCAACTGATTTTTATATCAGTTGTTCATTTTTTTCATGATACATCATTTCATATAGCCATTTGCAAGTAACCATTGGACAAGAGGAATATTATAAAAAAAATGGTATATATATTCTTATTTGTTATTATTATATTAAAACTGATAGAGTATACATAATCAACACAATCACGTATAAGGAAGACGAGATATGTTTTTGTTTGAATTATTTTTCTGACATCTACACATAATGCCAATACCAATTTCTTATCTTTTGCATCCTTACATGTCATTCCCTATTTCCAAATTATTGACCATGTTCTCCCACTAATTGTTCCTATTCTCCTACTCAATTCTAATGCTCTGCTCCTCACCCTCGTTCTCTTTCTCATCCCGTTCTCCCTTTCTCTTCCTCCTTCATCTTGTTCTCATTTTGACAATTCCTTTTCTCCTGCTCTTGTTCTCTTTTCTCTATCTTCTGATCATTGATCATGTTCTCTTCCAACTTGTTCCCATTCTCCTACTCAATGCTACTGTTCTCCTCCTCGACATTGTCCTCTTTCTTATCCCATTTTCCCTTTCTCTTCCTCATTCATCCTATTCTCCTTCTGACATTTCCTTTTCTCCTGCTCTTAATCACTTTTTTCTATCTCCGATCATTAATCATGTTCTCCTCCAACGTGCTCCCCTTCTCCTACACAATTCTACTATTCTCCTCCTAAAACTTATTCTCTTTCTCATCCCACACAAAGAATAATAAAACCTTTAGTAAGAAGCTCTTGCAGTTGTCTCTTCAACTCTACTATCTCAGTTGGAGGCATTTAGTATGTTGTTTGAGCTATCGGATGTGTGTCTGTAACTAGATTGATCTCAAAATCAATCTCTTGGAGTGGGGGAACACCTGGAACTCCTCAGGGTACACATCCTCAAACTCTCTAACGAATGGAACCTCCTAGATACTAGGACTCCTCACCTTAGTATTTAGCGCATGTGCCAAGAACACCTCACAACCCTGCATCAACAACCACCATCGTTGGCAGTAGAAATGTCGAATGAATCTTCCTATCACCTTGAAAGATCTATGTCTTATTAGAACCTAGTAACATTCCCTTCTTGGATCCACAATCCAGGACCACTCTATACTTCTCCAAGGTGTGTCCATTCCAAGGATTATATCAAATCCATTCATATCAAGTGGTACGAGATCCACTTGAATGTTGTGCCCTAAAAAAGAAAGGACATAGTTAGGACACACCTCCTGCAACACTATAGAACAACCTAATGGGGTTTCTAATAATAAACTATCTCTCCTATGACTAACGGGAAAAAGACAATTGTCAAGCACTTCATGAGTGATAAAATAGTGTGTTGCACTTGGGTCAACCAAAATAGATACGAAGGAAGAAGAAAACAAATCAAAATGAAATAGCTCCATCTGACCTATCACTAGTCATGTGTTGACCACCGCCTCTGGTTAACTCATAGTGTAGTTACTAGTTGTTGCCTATTGTCTACCCAGTCCTATGCTTCCCTGAGTAGATAATCTATCCTACAACACATGACTGCCTCCTCACCCTCCTGCACCACTGAACAACTATCTCTATGAACCCTACTGGCTCTACCTCAATTGTTGGGTCACCACATCAGCTCTCACTGGGCATTCCCACCTCAGATGTACTATTTGTCCACACTTATTGAATGTTCTGGTCTCAAACTGTGGCCTAGGTGGCCCCATCACTGACACTAACATTTTGCTTTGAGATCTAGAAGGTGGAAGGTTACAGCCTCTGCCTTTACTTGGTGACCATTGCATCTGCGCACTGAACCTCTATGGTACAGGCAATGCAGAAAACCTCAACTTCTTAAAGCCTCCTAACGAATGTCCTTGGGACTGAGCAAGCCTCTTCTTGGTACTTGCCTCTTGCTTCTCTATCACAAATCTCTCTATACTCTAAACAGACTCCATGAACATGGAAAACCTCTCCCTATTTTATAAAGAAGCCGTAGGAGTAGAAAACTTAGCATTCAATCCCTTCTCAAAATAATGAATCCTCTCACCATTTGTGGCAGCCATGTGAGCACAGAACTGAAGAAGCTCCATAAAGTTAGCCTCGTACTCATTTATCATCATGGACTCTTGCTCAAACTAGGATATCTTCTTGTCAAGATAGATCCATGCGAAGTATCGACTAACAAACTCATGTTAGAACTCCTCCCAACCTACCTCAACACCAGGCCTCTTCTCCTCTTCTATGGCCCACCAGTGGCAAGTACTCCCTTTCAGAAGGTAAACTACATGCTTCACCTTATCAGCCTCTCAAATACTACGGATCTTGAAGGCTTTCTCAAGGTCAGTTAGCCATAGATCTGCATCTGTTGGATCATCCGTCCCAACATACTCCACTTCCCTAACATGGTGAAGCCACTCAAAAGTTTTCCAGTACCCGAGGATCCCATATTGGGAATCAGTACCCTAGGCTAAGGTGAGGGCATCCTGTCGGCCATATGCATCATAGTATCCATGAACTTCTCCAAAAGAGACTTTAAGGAAGGATTCTCAAGCATGTATGGGTCAAACTGGGAGACCTTAGGTACCCAATTTTCTCATGCCTGGTTCCTTGCACCTCCACCTGGTGCTACAACACTGCTTTCAGTAGCATCTTCTTCATGTTCTACAGAAAACTTTAAGCTTTTCTACTCCTTCTGTGTAAGAAGAATTCACTTATAAGACAGATTGAAGGAAACAAGAATAGACACAAACCCTAGTCCTAGGTCCCAATAGACTTGAATAAGCTAAAGCTATAATACCAACCAAACTGTGATGCCCCACACCACAAATAAGAGATTACTCAAAACAAAATGTGGAAACAACATTAAGCAAGAAGATTACTAGAAAAAACTAAAAATTAAAATTGATATCATTAAGCACTAAAACTATAGAAATCTACTCATATATGTCCTCACAGGACACCTGGATCGGATATCATAGATCACAAGGTTCTTACGTCAACATGTTCTTATCACATATGCCATCAACCTACTATAAGAGAAATCTGTTCAAAACATATGCATATCTATCATATCTTTACATCCAAAGGGGCATATGAGAAAAAAAAACATATCAACAACATCTCTACAAGACACACCCAAAAACCATCCCAAAGACCTGAGTGTACTAGGACGACTCTAGGACTCTACACCAGAACACTAGCAACACTTTCAACCTTATTATCTACTGTCCTTCGTGTTGCAGGTCTGCATCCACTACACAATCTCTACCACATTGTGCACATCCACCTAAAAGATGTGGTGAAACCCACAAGGTGAGATCCAAATCTCAACAAGAGATATAACTCTCTATAAATGCTATTATTAACAAAGATTAGATATATAAAGTACAGAAGTAAAACTACACCTATGATAAGAAGATTCAGCTAATGACATCAATGAAGCAGTTATTATCATCCAACAATTCGAAAGAAATATGAAGAACATGTATATTTACTACTAACTATACTATATAAAAGCAAGCAAGACCTCATCCAATATTTTCACATTTGGACCTAAGAAAGTATAATACACCAGTGATTACATATTTTATTATGCCCCAGGGATTTGACTCGTCGCACTCAAACCCAACCCACCACTACTAAGTCAAAATTAGTGCCATACATGGTCTATGGAAGAGTCAGGATCAATGACCTCACCAAACCTCATGGTGAGTACATGAGTACACTCTAGAGACATATCAGTCAACTACAACCAATGACATATAGTCAAACTGTGAAAGTCCTAGCCCACCTTGGTACAGGTAATGGCACTAGTAAAATAGAGCTATAGCCCACAACCACATGCCAACCAGGGTATGGCCTGACATGATTTTACCGTGCATATAACACAAGTGCACACGTCAGAGTAATATAGGCCTTGTGAGGTCCGAGTCGAACTCAGGGAAACATAATTATTGGTGGATAACTACTAACTACTTGCAATCAGCTAGACTGATTAAAATGGTTTGAGAATTGATTGAAAAAGAAAAGAAAAATAAAAGAAAATAGATCAATTGATCAAATGTTTGGTTTAATCAATTCAAATGGGAATCTTTAGGATTGTAGTTTCACCACAGGTTCTCATTATATGAATTCCTACACAGTTATCCTAATTCGTCTCTCATTTTGGGTAGTGGCCTGTAGTCAGAATTTCTCACTTTCACGATACAATTCACTACCTAAATCTAGGTCGGTTCCACGATAGTAGTAACCTATACCCTAATCTAGGGGCATGAAGAACATACTCTGGGTTTCCACCATTAACTGTACATCACCTTGTTCAAAGGATGCATTAGTTAATGTGAATTTCATCTCTTTTCAACCTTTAATTCTTCTTTCAAAGTATTTAAAGGTACTGGATTATCATTAGGGTGATCAATCATAATGATATAAAGGAGAAAACAAAATCATACCATGGATTTAAGAGACAAATTATGAAATATTATGGTAAAAGTGTCATACAACAATCACCCAGGCTACTCCCGGTCCTAAAGATAGAGGGGATTAGCCCCACATGTTCATCTCAATTAAAGACACGATGAGATAAAGGGAAAACATGGGGAAAATGTGAATAGAAGTGATGTAAACCCCTGAACGGAGGAGATCTAGGTGTTCCTTGACTTAGGATGAGTGAGCTACAGCCTTTTGGCAGTGAGAAACTCCTTCCGTACCTCTTAGAACGATCAAGGTGGGAGTCTAGGCTCCGTTCCTCTCTCCTTTCTTCCTTGAGACTTGTGCAATGTCTAATGACATGATTCTTTGCTTAGGACCGCCGTAATTAGGTATATGCACCATTTTTGTCGCCAAAAATCACCACCGTATGATTAAGAATAATCTTTAGCAAAACCTGATCTGACGACATCGATACCATCGACGCGAGTCGATGGTATCGACCTACCTGAAGATATCGGCACTTGCTCGACTTTGGGGGCTCTCTCTAATGTTGTCTCGATGCCATCGACTGAGTGTCAATGGTATCGACACCTTAGGCATCACTTTTCTTTGTAATACAACACTAAAGCTGTCTTTGTTATGACGGAGTCGATATTATCGACTCCTGGATCGATAGTATCGACCTCTAGAAATCTGGCTCGCTGATGCTTTCTCGATACCATCGACAGTCCCATCGATGGTATCGACTTCTGGTACTCTTCTTCGAAAATGCACTATGACTAGGTCGATGGTATCGACCCCCCATCGATGGTATCGACACATGCAGATATTCGAATTGTCTGGAACGAAGAGAAAAACACCAATCAATTCCAACAAATATGATCTTTTATACGGAATAAGATGTAACAAGGTAAATTTGATGCATAGTGAGATTATAGACTAAAGCGAGTGAATCATGCGATACTAACCACAAATGTGACTAATAAACACATAAAACACATGTAAAACCAGCCTATAAAAGTGACTCAAAATCCTCACATCAAACTCCCCTAAGCTTAAACATTGCTCGTCCTCGAGCAACAAAACTATAGAATAAAATTGTGAGGGTCAACTAAAGAACATACTATCACAACAGACATTACCATATGATCCCCACCAGACATTCACATACCGGCCCTCACTAACCCCGGAATGGTAACTACCCTACAGGTGACAATGATCATCCATAAGAGATATCCACCCCAAGATTGGTGAACACTATCAATTAAGGCAATTAATATAATAAAATCCTCCGGTTCAGGCTTGGTGCATCTTCTGATCTCCTATCTACATTTCTCATAACCTAACTACCATCTACATGGACGCATATCTCTTGAAATACAAAAGTGAGGAGATAATCACGAGTGGCCTACCATTTTGAGCAATGGGTGGATGGAATGGGTGGTTTATGGAAGAAAAAGTAGCACAATACAATTTGACATGCAACATTACAAAGATGGCCTACATGATGCCCATGCATATGAAAATGACCTAAGGCTTACATTTTTAGGTGGAATGATGCATGCACTATCATTCCATCCCAATGAGAGATAGAATATCTACAGAACTACACATGTGCTAGCTCTTCTTATTATGCAGCTGAACAAATTCCTTTCTCCCTCTGATCTTCACTTTTTTTTTCAAGCCCTTATTTTGCTTAATAGAATAAGATGAAATTTTCAACATCTTTTCCTTCGGCTTATTCACATAATTACTATTATTTTTTTCATTATACTTTATTTTTCAGAGAGTATGAAACAAGTTTTTTATTTTCTGAAGAAGCAAGGCACATCATGTCATAAATGAATAAGATTATGCAAAATGCAACTAAAATGATATTAACATGCACTCTAGAATGTGTGCATGCATGACTATAATGCAACATTTTTTTTATGCAAAAGATGCAAAAACTAACTGCGATGGCCTATCTAAATGATATGCAATCAAGAGATGAAAAACTGTAAAGTGCTCCCAATTCTTATGGTGGAGTGTAAATGAGATGAGGTGGATATATCACAAGATTAATTGACAGAACCATTGGAAAAAATTATATGTCCCTCTTTACTGACATGTGTATGATCAAGGGGTCTCTCTCTCTAACTTCAAATTAAAGTCCCATTTCTTGAATCATAGGCATGTATAGTTGTTGTTTTCTATTTTAAAGTTGACAAACCCAATTATTTTCATGAGTTAAGTGCTCAAGTTCAAACAAACAAGCTTGCAATTACATGAAAAAAATTCAAATTTACCCATATAACTCCCATGTGAAAAACATTGAGATGACACATTAACATTAGACATCCACAAATTACACTAGATAGCATGTGGATCCTAAAAACTAAAAAAAAATACTAAAATAAAAGAAAAAGGAAATAAAAGCTAGGATAGAGATTGTTCCATCTCCCCCCTAACCTTGAATTCGACTATGGCCTCATAGTCAAACACAATCTCAGAAGTTGGAACAGTGATACCGTCTACTGCTCAGGTGGCAGGTACTATGGCGGGTATTGTGGGGTGCTGGGATCCCATGATGGGCATTGCCCCTGGAAGTTTGGATCATATGGGGGCATCAGTGGTGGTTTTTGGTAGCCCCCGAAGTAACCTTGATTCCAGTAGTGATCATAAAATGGTTGTTGCTACTGCTCGATCCTCCCCAACTGGTCGTAGACCTACTGTTGATTGGCGAACAGCTGATGTTCATTCTCAAAGATGGCTTGTTGATTAACATACAGATGATACGTGGTATCCTGGATATCAGCAAATGATGCAGTGTGTTGCTGTTGCGTCTCCTGGATGCTCTGGAGCATGTTGTGCATGCCCTTCATAGAATAGACATCCTCTTCTTATTGAGAGGGTTGTGGTGGCAGAGGCTGCGAGGATGAAGATGCACCTGGGTAGAAATGTGGCCGCTTCCTCAGTGCCACTCATGTACGAAGAGGAGTAACAGTCTCTTCTTCCTCCTCCTGCTCGTCGCCGACATCATTGTCGTTGTCGTCCTCGCCTTCTTCACTGTCGGAGTCGTCGATGGCAATTATGGGCCACCGAAAATGTTGGGCTCCCTAGATGTTGAAGATAGGATCTGGAAGGGTGCATTCTTGATATCCTTTGTTCACGTGGCAGTGTGCATATACCACGCCATCACGAACTGTCAACAAGCACTACTAAAAAAAAGGTCTTTAACTATAAAAAAAATTGTAGCGAAAATCCCATATTTTGTAGCGAAAGGCTTGACTACATATTTCTTTACACATACAAATTGTAGTATATGCTCGTATAGATAAAGCCTTTAACTATATTTTTCAAATATGTAGTTAGATAATCCATTCGCTACAAATTCATATGTATCCAGAAGCGTAGCTAGATATTGTCCTTACATATTTAAATATAGGTATAATTATAGCTAAATGTATGCCTATAATTGTATATATAGTCAGTATGTAGCAAAAACATGAAGTTAATAAAAATTATATGTAGTTAATGTGTAGGGAAAGGCAACATCAACTGCACACATATATATGTAGTTGGATTATGCAGTAGCTACATATGTAGTGATGCATATACATATATGTATAGTTTGATTATTCATGTATTGTGTAATTAGTCCAGAAGCTCTTTTAGTAACAAATTTGTAGTAGTTAGACCAAGTTATGCTCTTTATGCCAACAAACTTACTTTCATTTATATTGAAATGTCAATGTACATGGGGAGGACGTATACCTTGCCCCTATTACATAATGTGTACAAAGAAAAGGATATACATATACTAATAAATTTGGTGAGGTCTACACACATCTTGGAAAAAGAGTATGTATCTTTCTTGACCAGTTTTAGAATCATTGTTGTCTTCTCCTTTTGTTCAATGAGTTGGCGATAGCATGGGTTCTTGTGTTGCACAAAGTTGTCCAATTTCCTTGATGATTGGGTTGATTTTGTTGAATGGAAGAAGTCTTGATTTGAAGATTGTAGCATCGCCCGTCATAGTGACATCTTTCTATTACAACTTGGACCATCCATAGATGTTCTAGGAATCTTCTTTGTACTCTATTTTGTTGGACTTGATCTAGACCCAAGGAGGGATTCTTGTTTAGCAGTAAGTTGACATTGAGGCCTTTTTTTTATCCTGCATCATATATGTATCAAAATTGCAGTCATTGAATAGAATAATTATTTCATTCATTTTTAAGTTGCATCATACTTCGAAAGTGGTAAAGAAGTTATCTGACATCGTAAACAATATCTGAATATTGAATTTGCATCATACTTATAGGAACCTAGAGAAGCAAATAAGAGAAACTGCTTTAAACAACTCTTTAAAAGCTGAAGAAAATCATATTGTAATCTTCTAGAGCAGAAGGCCTCAGATAGAAATAAAAGAGCTAATGATTTTATGGGCAGCAGTCATATTGGAACAAAATGTAAACTGAGAAGAATCAAGACTAATATCAAAAGATAGATCATTATTAAGTTTTAGAATAGTAAGCCCAAGCAGGCTTCACAAGAACTGCATGAGCCTCAACAACACAACTCTAACAGATTTTGGATTCTAAAATAGTAGAGAAAACCACAGGACTTAAACCCAGAGAAACAAAAAACAAAAATCAACTTCAATTAACTCTATAACATGCTAAGAAATTCATTTTGAATAATCCTCTAGAGAACATAAGAATGCATTCCCTTGTCTTTGTGAACCCTCTAATTCTAGTGCAGAAATCTTTAGAAACTATATATGTTATCTAGGACTCATATCCTATCAATATGCAGTCAAATTCAAGGGGGTCGAGCAGGGAGAATTGACATCAGCAAATATATTATTTTTCATCAATACATCTTTTGTTATGCATTGTACTTGCATTTGTTATAGTTTGTTTCATTAGAACTTAATGCATGACCTCTTAAACTGCTAATATTGACAATGTCTGACTAGATAAATCATTATAGTGAGACACATGCACATATATACCTGGGAAGAGGAGTACATACAAGAACCTTTGTTCACCAAGATCTACCTTGTACTTGGACAACATAAAAAACTCTCTAGTAGCCTCTGTTCACCAGGATGCTCACCTATATATCAAGGATGTTCATGGTGAGGGATAAATTGACATGAGATTTCCTTTCTAGGAACTACTATCAAGGAAAGTTTACCTCCATTTCTACACATATAACAGTGAGAAAAAAATGCAGAAAAACTTGTCAAGCCCTTCAAGAATTCCTATGAAGCAACATGATCATAGCTTTTCCTACATTGGTCAAAACTCTACTGGAGATGAGATTCAAAAACACCTTAAGAAGCCATCTGAAACTGCAAAAAATCCAAAAAGACAAAAAACAATCCATTAAACAACTTCTGAAGAAAATTCAAATCATTACCAGTGTGTTTGAGCAGCACTGTGAAGAAAATTCAAATCATTACCAGTGTGTTCGAGAAGCACTATGAATAAAATTCAACTTATGAAGAAAATTCAAAGAGGTGAGATTCAAATCATTACCATGCATTGTGATTCAAGTGAAATGTTGATTTTTCAGCAGCAAGAAGTAATTCTGAAAGGGAATGGATCTCACAAGCAAAAGTTTGAGCCATGTCGTGATCATCTTCAAAAACTGTGGGTTCACATAAACCCTTAGAAGGAGCATTCAACAACCAATAACAACCTGAATAGACCAAGCTTTTTTATATATATTCCAGTAGCTGTAACATTAAAACTGAAGAGGGCAACCAAAATAGATCCAAGAACTCAACCAAAAAACAAGCATGGTCTACTTCAATGTTTACAAATAGAAGACTGTTCAAAGGAAAGCAGGAAATAGAAAGAGTCCAATCCTTTAGTCTGTAGCAAGCAATAAAATTAAGTAGTAGCAGCATGCAATAAAAGTTGAAGATAGGTTCAAAAAATGTAAAAAAAGGAGAAAAAATAACATTTTTTATTTTAGTTACAGGTCAGCCTGTAAATTATGAATTAGAATTTTCTATGAACAATTTGGCGAGTAGACACTGTCATAGTTGTTTGATGTCTATTGTAAAATGCAATGTAATCATGCTTGAATTAGCATCTGTTACTATTTCTATCGAGGTTATTGCTCTTATTACATCCTATGGAGAAGGGTATCATGGCAGACTGGTATACACCTCTCTGAGGGTGTAGGTAAGAGTAGGGGGGAGACACAATGTGGCCTCAATTTTCACAATATAGAGAATGAGAAGCTAGAAAAGGGATAAGTAGAACATCGAATCCATAATTTTATAACTAACTTAGACATTATGTCAAAAACAAACATTTTGTAGTACTCTAACCTGTGTTTGTAGGGCATACACTAACTTGAAGCCCATGCCAAAAAATATATGCAGTACAGTAACACAAGGTAACTGACTATTCTAATTCATACTTGAGTTGGTGTAAGTAAAAAATCTTTGAGGTTAGGAAAATCCTGGTTAAGCTATCACATGGCACAAACAGTATTCCAATTTCTTATTTCCTAATTTAATACATTGGTTTAGTGGTTAGAGGATAAGAATGAATAAATGAATATAGGTGATCAACACCAAATACAAATGCCACAGGAGTATGTTGTTGTCATCTCTGACAAAGAAATAAGACGACTATGTTACAGGCATGCTCTGACTTGCAAAAAGTACAAGAATTATTGGAACGTAATCCTTGAAGATATAAGGAGCTATCTATCAAGTCCCATGTCCTATAGGAATCCTAAACCTTTAAACTATTGGAAATATTATAGAAAGTATGTAACATGTCACTCAAAGGGACCCTAATCCTAAACCTCTTAGTACTCATGAGACAAATATGAGCCAAAATCATGGAAATGGGAATAATGTGCATCGTGATGAGTATGGCATGATGAATGAGAATTGTATAAATTCGACCTACAGGCATAGATGTTTTGTTTTCAGCCCAACAGAGACCTACAAATAAAATATTTTAGCACGGGTAGGGGGTGATCATGGTGATGACACAAGCACCAATGGTGCCCATCACTTGTATTAGCAGTAAAAGAGAGGAACGATGAGATTCAGAAGACAATAGAAAAATACTAAACTATATCAAGCCAAGGGCTACTTGGATGTCAATAAATTTTAAATCAGCATAATGCTAGAAAGTGTACATATGCTTTGACATCCAATTGAAGGATACAGATAGTGAAGTAGACAGATGCTCTTCACTTCCTTTCTTTCCAATAGCTTTCCATGGTGCCACCACAATTTTTTACTACCATCCTTTTCCCTCCACCATTCTCCCACTAGCTGCTCCTTTTTCCTCATCTAGAGAGTGTTGGTTGGCCTCCAAAAAATATCCAACTACTAATGAATGTGAGAAAATCTAGGACTCCCAGCCTTGTCTGATAGAATAAAGGTCAATGGGATCCTTGAGGGACAGAAAGTTATCAGGGTATTATAGGTGTACCAACAATATAACCAGGTGATGTTTTGATACGATATTGAGGAGAACACTAGCAATATACAAATAAGAACATTACAAATGGTCTTACACTACCACAACATGTGGGTTCATCCACAAGATGGAAGCCAGATAGTATTTTCAGCTGCTCCTACCAGCTCATAAATACAATTAAGCTGCTCATACCTTCTACAATTATTGAGTCCAATCATTCTAATGGCCAGCTATTTTCAGCTTCTTGTACTAATTAAATTAATTAGTTTAGATTCATTCAAACATCTTTATATGGTAATTGCATATGTGATTAAACAATAGAGAAATCAACAGACCATGCTACAGCCAAAAAAAATCATTTTACAATTTTTCCTTGGCCTTTGACTTTGTTCCATTCAATTGAGCTAAATTAACTTAGTCTTATTGTTTGTTCTTAATTAGAGAAAAATTTCAACAAAGACAAAGTGTCTTATGTTAGAGTCAATAGGGAAAGAAATAAATCATGTCATAGAACATAGAAAGAGAGAATTTAATTAAAGAAATAAATCATGTCATAGAACATAGCAAGAGAGAATTTAATTAAGTAGTAGGATCATGATGAAAAGTTTCACTTCAAGTATATCAGTTCATTGTCTACATGTAGAACATATTTTGGCCACAATTAGAGAACTTAAACATATTCAATCCCCTCTAAGTTTTCAAAAATAGGTTAAATGAGAGTCTCATGTTGCTTATAATTGTTACATCCAAGGTTTCTTTGATGTAACCAAGAATAGGGGGATCCATTGCACCATTCTGTCACAGCCTAGGGTAGATGTCCTACCTTCATTTCTAGCTAAGCAATTCATGTGCATCTCTGAACATTTCAGAAGACCGACAGCCGCAACTACTACATGCCTCATGTAAGCTTGGTAATTCAATGCCTCAATAACTATCAGAATGAATTGAGGCAGATCCCTACTTTAAGCAGCTTCACAAATTAGGCCTTGAGGACCATGCCTCTAGCACATCAAAGAAGAATTTTAACATCATGAGCTAGAATGCTCAGGGATGATAAATCCTAAACTGGAATTCACCATCTTCACATTTTTCCTACCTATAATGATTTGATTTGTAATCTACATCACTTACTCACTGAGGAATCATCACTATATATGAATACAAGAGTAAAGAATACGAACCTAGTAGGATTGTTGTTTGCTAAGTTGGCCATACAACCATGTAGTTGAAGGGTGTGGTGGGGTGAGAAGAAGCATAACTGGGAGAGGAATAATATTGAAAAATTACTCACTGGCTTGGCGGATGCTCTGTTGTCACAAATGCAAGCATCCAAAATAATATATCACCTTTAACAAAGGCCTCCTATGCACACAAGTTAAGCTTATTCATTATTTTCACATAGGAAAGTTTGGGCATCCTTAACCTTTGTTTATCCCTTTTCGAATGCATGATAAAATATCACAGAACTGGATGTCAACATCTGTCTTAAAGCATCAACAATAACCAACATTTTAGTACTATTAAGAGCAACCAATCACAATGTTCTGCTATTGAAAGAACATGGCCAAGATCATGTCAAGAAAATACTTTTAGAGAACCATAAAAAGTTGCATCCCACCAAAGGCTGAGCTCTTTGCGAACCTTGAGCCAAAGATATATATAATTTCTTGAAAGACCAAATGATATGTTCCAGAAATGCAGCATCCAAGGACTATAACACCCAAAGAAGCCATTCAAACATGATTGATTTTATGAAATAGTCTCTAGAAAACATCATCCACCACACGAGCTAACAAGAACAAGACAAGTCTCTCCTCCAGCTTGGAGAAGGACAATGCACTAATAGGAAATCAGGTTGATACAAATTTTTCCAGCAAGGTGAACTAACTACTAAGTATGAAAGGGATGCATCTATCTTGGTGCAAACTCTAGACTATTGTTCATAGAGTTGAGTAATAAGTAAGTCCTCAACACAAGAACAGCTGGCCTACAGCTCTAAATTCTAGAACCTTGCAGATAAGTATTGCCTTTTTAGTAGAAAGAAAAATCAGCAAAAATATTATTCTTCACAAGGATATTATATACTCAATGTAGTATAAGTGGATGGATAAGGAAATAATGGAGATCAAGAATGATGTATTCATCAGTCCTCTCTTTGTCTTTATGTCTTGTTGGACTTGTTTAGTGTTTAGTTGGTTGGATCTTTGTTAGACTTATGAAGGCAAGGGGGTTGTTTATTTAAGATAGAGTAGTGGTCGTGTTTCAAAATTTTGAGGTTGGTGATTCAGTTTATTATGGGATTGGATCTTCCAAATTGGTGCCATAGGATGTTGTGATCTTGATAAACTTTCTACCACATGGTCTAAAAAACTATCAAGTGTACTGACGATTTGGTTATTTGGTGTTTCAATTAAAGATTAGCAAAGGATTCTACTATAATTATACTATGCTACCTCATTATTTCTACAACAATCAGGTCTATTTCTTCGATGATTATGAGCTCCCTCTCTAGACTTCGGATTATGAAAAGTGGGTTTTTGTCTAATGATCTTAAAATCTAAAAGTGGTGCTTGAAAGGGTCTTCTTATACTAAAGTTTCTATCTGAAGATCTTTGTTTCTGATGTGCAACGAGTATGAAGCATGCTAAAAGTTTGGTTTAAAGAGTGTATTGATTTACTACGGAATCTTCTATTGTAGTTGAGCTTTAGAGTTTTTCTGATATAGCTACTAAATTTTGTTGAGTTATACTTCTATGAAGGCAGTCTATTATTCTTATTTTCATTTTTCATGTCATCTAAATTACCAATTATGTTACACATATAATATGGTATACCTAATTAACCAAGATCACCAAACTATAGACTGTTGTCAAAAGCATCCCATTACTCACTAAACTGGAATATTAGTTGTAAATCAATCAAATATATAACAAAACATCCTGATCAAAAGGGACAAGTAGCTGTTTGGTGTATAAAAAACACCAAATCCAAAAAATATTGCCATAACAATTGTACCTATAACACTGATTCTACTAACCAACTGGGGCAATTTGTATAAAACCAATTGGTTTAAAAAAAATTGCCATCAACTCTTAATCCCTTTCCGCTACCTCAATCAGGAAATAGGGTTGTGAAATATAGTGAATATCCCCATTCAATTAGGGGCATATCCATGGAGGTTGCGAAGGCTTAATCCCCCCTGAACTAGAACTAAATTTTATGACTTGTACAACTCACTTGTTTCACACGGCATTTTTCTAGATCTACCAATACGCTTAGTCAGATGTAAAGAGCCAGAGTGGAAGTGGGAGAAAACTAATAGAAATTAAACTAAAGATAAGCATGGGCATCTCATTAGATATTATACTCAAACATTAGAATAGAATGACAACAATTCTTACTCAATTTATCAATCTGTCTTATTCTTATATTTTATTCATGGTGATTGTAACATCTTTTATAGTGAACTTCATTTTCTATGGTAGTCTGTACACTTTATCTTAGGCATATGTATAGTTTAGTTTTGATATCAAGATATTCCATTTCTATGTATGTTTGTAAAATTTATTATCTATATGTAAGCATATTTCTTATATGGACCTTTTGGTGACCGCTTCTCTTAATCATTGAAGGGGACGACTCAATCCCCTTCCCACACCATCACACTAGGATTCATGCAATAATATCTAAGTTGGACTACTAACTGATTTGATTTTTCTTCTAGACTAGAAAAATAAATGATAGTCCTCCAATAGGTGAAGCCTTAGATACCCACTCAAACCTATATTTAAATGATCAGACAGCACTCAAGACAAAACCAACAAGTCCTCAAACTAATGAAAAATCAAGATGTGACTTCACTATATGTTTCATAACTCCCATGTGACAGTAGGAAATAAGATAAGCTTCTTGTATCCATAAAAGTAACAATAAAAGCTTTTCAATGTCTCATGATGACATAAAAATATAATTGCCCTCATTGGGTCATCCTTCACTTCCTCCTTTCACAATTTCATCCTTAATTCCCATGAACTCCTCTGTCTTACCATTCTAAACATCCTCCTTTTCCATATACTTATCTTAATCCACCACATCCTGCTAATCTTGGAACCTTCACATCCTTTCTATCACCCCTAAAAGAATTTTCCTACTTGCAATATTTGCCAAATTTAGTAATTGAGTGGTTGTGACGCATCTGTGTTGCTAGTCTATAGTGTTTTCACAAAGTGATATGTAATGATTGGTTAGTAAGGAGGTTTTACTTAACTTCGTCTATATTTTCCATTTGGAGTTGTGGGGGTATCAAACTTGCTTTGTCTATAGTGTTTTCACAAAGTGATATGTAATGATTGGTTAGTAAAGAGGTTTTACTTAACTTCGTTTATATTTTCCATTTGGAGTCGTGGGGGTATATTATGGAAAGTAGAAATTTATAATTGAGGTACGAAAGAGAAAATTCTACTACTACACAATTTAAATTTCTAAATGTGGAGCCAACTATATGCTTCTAAAATCTTATTAGTTGATATTTTAATCGTCCAAGCCTGTTATATCAATAGAATGCACAGAAAATGCTATGGATTTGGGTACTATTCACTCTTTAAAACCCACAACACAGTAGCAAAGTCACTATTTTCTCAATTCACTCCAGTATATCGCAGACAAAAAAATAACTATTTATAATTTATATATGAAAGAAATCAATTTATTTCTACAAGATTTGAATTTCATATGGAGCCACATGAATGCATCCCTGAAGCTAATTAATGAACATTACAGTACACCAAGACAACAAAATTAGTACAATGCACTAGAAATGCTACAAAGTTTAAAATCCGCATAAGAAAATGAAAATTGGGTCAAATAAAAGCAATAAATAAATGGCTTCTAATCTAATAATATCTATGATTGATAGAGTGGAATGAATGAGGACATAATTGTACATCTCAACAACGTATAGAATATCAGATATTATATAGTTAAATATAGAATGAGAAAATAGTAATGAACATAGTATATGTAAGAATCAATTCATAAAACAATTGTCTTGAAAAAGAATAAAACTCATTTATTTTATTTTGAAACAGGATAAGGAAGACAAAAGACAGTAGTACATATCATGTCAATCTATCTTGGTTCTAATATGAGACAATGGTCATGGAATAAGACCTGGATAACAACAACAAATAGGAGATAAGATTATCAGATAAGTAATGATATAGTTTGCAGTCCAAAGAGATAACAAAATATAAAAAATGTTTGGACATTTAAAATAGTCATTTGTGATTTTCTTATATTGATGAAACATGCACTGACAACAAGACTGTAAGAAAGCTTACTATGTGTGCAACTTATAATGATGAAGTTGAATGCGTAAGTTTATCTGATGTATACTAAATTGATCTGACATAGAGACAAAGTAAGCATGATCACCTGAAATCTCTAGATCTAGTAAAGCTTGCATAGAAGCATCATGTATCCATTATGTCTTAGAGGAAAGATTCCAAGCCCATCTTTTTACATCTGGTAAAGACAAAGATGCAACTACAAGGAAAAGAGTTGTATAACTAACTACAATTTTTTAAATTTATTGACTTAAAGATGTGATACCTCGAATGCTGATATAATCACCACATGTCCCCTCTTCCACTACAGAGTTTCACTATAACATATGACATCCAAATCTAAAACTTAAAGTTTTATTAGTTTTACCCTAAAACCATATGAACCTACATTCTACCACTCAGACCATACAAAAAATATGACAAAAACCTGATGAATTTAATTAAAACCAAGTGGAGTCAAACTAACATGAGAAGAACTAAGGATGACATATCCTTTTAGTCAATCATTGAGAAGTTTATCAAAGACAACAATAAGTCTAATGAGTAAACATAAAGTGTAAAACACTACAAGTCATAAAACCTATATTACATAGCTACTTCAAACATCTTCATATGTCAACATTCATTATGCTCATATACATTGGGATTATTACATGATAGTTTGGTAGCGCCGAACCAACAGGATTTGGTTGGATTTCCATAGTACATATATGCATTTCACCTCTATATAACTTGACAGATAGGGGGGGGGGGGGTTGCAACCCTCATTGTTAAAAGTATCTTATTCATATGTTATTGACTAGTATTTAGTACTTGGAACTAAAAATGGTTGTCATCCATGGTATTGCTACCCTTTTAGTTGGCCGAGTTCATGTCTTATCACTTCTTTTATCTATGTTCATTTGAAAATTTTGCAAGCAAACTATAGCTGGAAGTGTGGCTAGAAGATTTTAGTTTAAAAAAAAAATTATTTATTATTTTGACATTTGATTTGAACTTGAGGTTTAATATGCTCATCGATAATATTATCAACATTGGTTCCATTTTTCCTTAGATTCACTCATATGGTTGCATAATATATAATTTGCTTGCAAATTTTTCCTTACTTCTATGAGTGAATCGATAATATTAAAAGCATATATATATATATAGAGTCAGGCTAGAATACACTCGAGTGTACAGATCGCACGGATACACTCGAGTGTACAGATCGCACGGATATGTAAACCATTGATCTTCATTGTCATACTATTTTTTCCAATATGTACACCATTTATCTTCATTGTCATACTATAATTAGGCTACATACAAATTTTGAGCCCATTTGGATGGGTGTAAGTCACTCATCCGAGCGCAACAAAATCGACGCACGAAACTAATTTGAAATTCATAATTTTTGCGGTCTTTATAACATGACCTATAAATGTCCAAATGTGTTCAAATTGTTTATATGAGTTATTCACAAGATGATTAAGAAGATCAACAGAGTAGATTTTTGAAAAAAACATTGCATCATGAAAAACTACTGGAGTGTATTCTGCTCCGAATACACTCGAGTGTATTCTAGCCTGACTCTCTCTCTATATATAAAGAATACATGATGCATTCTACATACGAACCTCATCAATCTTACACCAACTTGTTCACCTCTACACAAATTCATACCATTATTCACCTATACCCAAACATATTCCTCCTTGAGTATCTCCAACTCTCTGAAAATGTCATGTGAAGGAGACTTGAAACTGAGATCCATGTCCTAGCAGCTCACCAAAGCACGATATTTTCTCAAGAAGAAATTGATTTGTGTAGATGGTTCAATGCATCTAAGTCTATTACCCTTTTAATGAACTTCTAGTCAATGGTTCTAGTACGGCCTTCATACTTCTCTTATAGCAAAAGAAATGCTTTGATAGGACTCCAAGAAGTAGTGGTGGTATATGCATACAAATAAGCATAATGTGCTTACATTTGATATGAAAACTCTTTAATGTCTACAGCTGCAGGAAACCATAGCCAAGAGTCAACATGTACTAGACTAAGAAACAAAAGTTCAATATACTTATAATGTAGTGATTAAACCTCCTTGGTCGCTCATTGTAGGCATAGAAACATTTGATGACAAAGGATTCTTTGGTGGGTGCCTTTCAATTCAGATAATAGTTGCTAAGGGGGTTTAGAACATTACTAACAACTACACTTTGAGTAGACATGTTTCTCCTCACAAGTTCACCAGAAAGACCAAGATATTCATTGTGAACTTGCTCTAGATCATCGAAAGTAGCAAACCTACCAAAGGTCTGAGTCCAACTTCTCAATGGCCTCCCTTCATTAACTACCTCTGCAAAAGAGAAAGTGATTATCAACATAAAGAAGTAACAATCACTTCATTTTTCCATCACAACAAAGGGACACATGCCACAGTACATATGATAAACATGCTACCTTCAGTTTCAAGTACAAAAGGATATGTATTGCTCTTATTTTGATTGAAACTAGTAGATGTGATGTCTATATAGGAGGCTGGTAAAGTTTGAGCTCCCTAGATCATCTTGAAGTTTTGATTCTTTTAATTGATCAGCTAAGTCAGGAACACCTAAAAATTTAGTGGGTGTAGTTCCTTGATCATCCAAAGCATACAAGCTCGAAAACTCATCAACATCCTCATTTATAGAACCATTATTCTTAGAGATTACCCTACATGTAAAGGCATTTGGAATCAGAATATAGTAGTGATGTGCAGGAAATTGCATACATATAGATTTTACACCTACACTACAAGGATAGAGAGCCCATATTCAAATTTTGATTTCAAGGGATGGGAACGTGAAAATCATTCACATAAGCGAGTGCACAACCTGGATGCAGACTACCTGCAAAAGCTGCACCAACATAAACCACAATCAGATGGAACTTATGTTCATCCTCCTTTATTAATAGATTCATGGACATAGCTAGAAAACATAGAGAATAGAGAACAAAGATCCAAGGAGAACAACACACGATGATCTTAATGTCAAAAACCACACAGACATCAAAAACATATCCTCCTGTAAAGAAAAGAGCACATAAGGCAAATTTCATAATATAAGGAAATGATACAAGAAAGCCTCATGCACAAGTAGAGCCACATGCAAAAGTAGAACCTCCTGTACAGAATAGCAAACAAACATAATTCATGTCTGCATGCCTAAGCTTCATGCATTAAGTAAGTAGGACATAATCCTAATCAGTCATGTAAAAGACTTATCATCATTCTCTATTAACACAATCTAAGGCTACAAACACACAATGAGACTGATTTTGTTTTGTTTCTATGAGGCCACAATGCACTAGCATCTGATGGCTTTTGTTTGGATGATTGCATGTTACTCTTGTTTGATTGATGATTGTTTTACTTCTATTTTCATAAAGTTAGCATTCAATTCATTGGACATGCTTTTTGTTGACTTCTTGTTTATCTTGTTGCTAATGGCTTGAGGTTCAATTGATTCTTGTGAAGTTAGAGTGATGAAGCATGTGTACTTGTCGTTATAGTGGAAATTCAATTAATCATTTACTCTACAATGATGACTCCTTTTTATCCCTGTTGATTAACATACAAGTTGTTGTTCTATTGGTCTTATAAGATGCCAAAATCTTTTATAATCAGATAACAAATCAATATATACAACATTTAAAATTATATGAGTTCGGTGACATCCAATCAACACTTTTAAGAACTACAGTGTCAAGCCAACACCCTTATCACCTTCATATACATCTAGATCCAGGAGACAAACAAAGTATACTAAACATTCAGTTTAACTATCATTCAACAAATGAATTGTTTGATGATATGTGAATAGATGCCATCAAAGGAAAAAATTACATTTGTAAATATCATTAGTGTTCGCATACCTTCACAACCTTGTGTAGCTTCCAAAAAGGATCCCCTCCTCAACTGAATCAAGGTAGGTTGTAACAGAAGGCAGTCATATGTGGAGCAAAGTGCTTAGCTTTTTGTTTAGCCCAAGAACAGCTGTAACAGATGGAACATCTCAAAGCATGTAATAGATCAGAGAGTTGCACACTCACTAAGTATACAAAAAGGCTTAAGCATGTGTCATTGTGCACTTACTAAGTATAGAAAAAGGCTTTATTGAGAAATAGTATGATACTATTCTCGTTCATGTCTAATAAACGAACATAATCTAGAATTGACATTTAATCAAACCATAGAACAATAGGGTTGTATCAATATAATAAACACTAAACAAGATAGTTATTCAATGGTTATTTCAATGTACATAGTTTCATAAACCTCCATGAAGTGTGAGATGGCCTTCCTATAGAAAGTAGAAGAACAACACAAAAGTTAGAGACTTCCAAACTCACTTTACATTAATATCATGCCAATAGCTAAGAAGAGACTAATGAGAGTACCTGAAATTCATAGGATTAATAGAGTGTGTCTGTAAATGAGAAAAAAGCTTGCATATGATGTTAAGTGAATCTAAAAATTTTCAAGAAAAATATTACTAAATATCCAAGCCAATCGGTCAAGACATTCAACTATCTTGGAATAATCAGATGCTTCCTTGATCTGCAATGCAATGGAACAAAAACTAAAACTATACACATGGGACAAGTCACACCTCCCTGGTGAGAAATGAGCTCCAACATTACTCTCCAGTAGATAAAAGAATACATGATTGTGCAGATATAAGTGAAACAACCTATGAAAAAGACAGGTTGCTCCTTCGATATCTTTTTCATGGTTTGTAGTGACTACAAAATAAGAGCCTCAAGCATGTTAATTTGTCAAACCAGTCTTAATGCAATTTACTCATACACAACCGTATCTCAAACACCCTCTAAACTTCCACAAACTCTTGGCAATGTAACTCTTTTAGAAATGGTGATTTATAACGCAACAGTCATACTACTTTCAGCTAAAAATAGTACACTACAGTGCACAGAATGGAGAAATTTCTAGTTGGGAGCTTACCTAGCTAGTTGTGGAGGTACACACAAGTCACCCTTGCAGCCTATGATCATAGAAAAGATCATAGAAAACTTGGATGTACCAACATTGCCCCATTGTTATCTTAGGAATCAAAACTAGTGCTTCCTGGGCAAAGATTCACTGTATAAACATAGGAAATAGCATTAGTTACGGTAGTTTGGATAAAGAATAGTTACAGTTGTTTGAATAAAGAACATCATACATCCATACCAAAAGACACGCTGCTGTATATACAAAATCAATCATATATATGTCCTACAAAACATACCACAACTTGAAGAACTGTACATTATTTTGTTAAAACCACCAAGAATGGTGCAAATAAACCAGAACTTGTAATGTTGCTATCTAGATAGAAGGATCATCAATACGATCACCTTCAAGCCCAATACACAAGAACTAGGAAAAACATCCTTAATGGCTTATTTAACACATGCGTGCATATGAATTTCTCTCGTCGATTTCAAATTTTAAAATATATGCAACTTTATATATGTATAATATCACATTCATACTAGTTAATATCACAAACTCAATATAACCTCTTGGACTGTAGGAAATTACAGTTCCAAGATATATATTATGAATTGAGCTAACACAGAAAGTATCCTAAACTCAGTAAAAGAATGTAGTATTGAATGTATGAAGTAATTTCTAAATTTAAACTTAATAGGTACTTCATAGCTCTCCGGTACATGTTGTAATATACTCATAAAGTTGGTAAATAGTATCCTTTTCCCTTTACACAAATATAAAAGAGCTGAATAGACTCTTCAAATTCAGTATCATGCTACCAAATCTGAAGTATCTTGAACAAGTACACCAATACACGCTCATCTAGTTGCAGAATGCTACATTAGCCATTTTACCAAGATTCCAAAGATATATGGCTGAATCACTCAAGCAACAGGAGTAAATGTCTTTTAATTAGTGGTTCTCATCAGTCATCATGTGGCAGTGTGATAGATAACTAACCTACTGAAATGATTATTTCTTTGAGAATAACCTCGTGTTGGTTACAAAGTCAACTAAAGGACGAGTGTGCTTGCTAAAATTTCTCTAAAGCACTATCCTACAAAATATATCTATGCATTAGTATATACTAGTAAAAAGGCCATGACTAGTTATAGTCATATCTACGAACTAAAGAAGCTACAATCACATTTGATTTGGATTCTACTAGGCCAACCCAGTAGGGTACATTGCTTTGTCTAAACCAAGTTACAAATGCTGAGATGCATACAATAAAGTGCATGAAACTAATCCTAACAGACTGCTACAATGTGATTGATATATGAGGATATGTTCAGTTTATGTGCACAATTGGTCAAGAACTTGAAGATGCATAGAACAATGTGTAGCTTGGTCTAGACTTGATACCATTCACAAAACCAAGAGTACCTCTGACTAGTGAGCATGTCAACGAATTATGATTACATATGTTCTGCTAGAGTGCAACTGATCTGGGAGGATATGCTACCAATTTATTTAAACCTCCCAAGAATGTCGAGTGACTACTAGTGTAGCTTGGTCTATACTTGACTTCATCCCATCCACAAAGGAGAATGTATGATCAGATGGTCTCAACTACTTTCGACTGTGTAATGTGAAGATAGACAAGGGAGCAATAACAGTAGGACTTGCAACACTGTTCTACTATCTTAATTTGGCTTGACTAGATAAAGAAGTTGAATTTCGTTAAATTGGGCCTTTCTAGACTTAATTTGGACCCTAGTTTGATCAATCCTTTTTGAAGCAGAAATTGTGTCTGTAGTTGCGGTATATTAAGATGGGAGGGTGGACAAGAAAAGTGTGAAGAGAAATCCGGATGGAGTACTATTCCTTCTGTCAATTTAGAAACTGTATAGCACCGTGATCCTAAAGAAAAGTATTTGATACAGCATGACATAATTTGTCCAGAAAACTACTCAAGTCATCTAGTTCAGATACTCTGCTAAGATTACTTTGTTGGTTTTTGATAAATTTTCATAATGGAATGGCCTTTCCGTGATGGAAGGTTATTCACAATAAGAATATCCAGACAAGTCACTATCATTTCGATTAAACTCTAGAAGATGTCTCGACATCACTTGGCATGCTCAGGCCAGAGTAATCCACATCTATGTATGGGTTGTGTGAGGTTTCAACACCACACCAACCTTCAAATGAACAGCTTGAGACAAAGTGATTGTAGTGCTACTACTCTTGTAAAATTTGAATGCTCAAATGTTGAATGAGCCTCAGAGATAATGAAGGTGATGGATCACGTGATTGCATTGTAGTTCTGGAAGTAACAAGCTGCTTCACTAGCTGACACATGGATTGACGAGGAGACAACGACAAACTATTGACATCAACAAAATATGTGCAAAGGGCGGATGCTAGTGAATCTTTGTGAAAGCTAAAAGAAAAAATCTAATATATGTCTCGTATGGATAGCTAGGTAGGTTATGCTAGAGTTTATCTGAGAACTCTGCTAAGGAATGCCATTGACTGATATGATCATATTGGAGGAAGAGGATGATGACACAACTCAGATGAACAATCAAGCAGAAAAAAAAAATTTAGCTCGACAGATCCACCCGCACAGTGGGATTGAAGTATCCGGACAAGGAGACGGAAGTAGAGGAGCAGATTGGGGGAGGAGGATTATCTTTTTTCCTCTCACTTTTCTCCCCCCTCCTTCCTTCGCCATGCTCAATTCATGGGGCAGGGTAGATGGGTAGCTGCGCCTTCTAATTATGGGAGGATGATGGGCGGGCGACATTTTGGTGGTGGAAAAATTGCCAAATGGAAGTGGGGGTGGTGGTGCCTGGTTTGTTTGTGCACGCTTGGCTCTTACAATTAGGGGACAAGCGCAAGGTTGTTTGAGGGATGTTGGGGAGCAGGTGGATGTGGCCGATCAAAGGGGGAGAACGACATGGGTGCTGGTGGAGCGGGCGAAGAGTGCAAGGAGAAAAATTTCCCTCCAATCAGCCAATCAGAGAGATATTTAAAATCAAAAATCAAAGATTTGCCTACATGTATTTTGGTTACATTAAAAAAGAGAGATAAATTGTAGGTACATGTAATGCATTGAGTTGAGTACACTTATTTTAGTAACATTTATTAATTTTGTAACCAAATACACAATTAGCTATATGTAAAGTAATTGTAATTAGAGTAAATGTAGTTAAATCATGTTTTTTTTGTAGTGAAGTTAGACCGATGCAGATGATGAAGGTTGATAGAGCTTTTACTTAGCAGGGCAGACATCAAAGAAAGGTCTAGCCCGAGATAGAGGGATGAGTCCCCCAAAATGAATTGGGGCCCACCGTTTACTTTTCTTCACCGCCATCACACGCGTTAGGAAGAACGTGCCCCAGTTAAGTTTGCCTAGTGTCAACATATTATATAAAAAAGAAGAGGTCGGTCTTTTGAAATTTACTCAGCGAAAGCTCTCCTCGAGCGAAGAAGGTAATACACAACATGTGGTGTAGGACCTGCACGAAGGGATGCTCGAAATCAGCCACCGCGATGTTGTGATAGCTGATCGTCTTGCCTTGAGGGGTTGTCACCAGCTGTGTGAACATGGCATCGTAATCAGCTCGGTTGTCCGGCCGTTGGTGCTGCTCGGAGGAGTTCCACCAGTTCTAAATGGAATTGAATTGCTAGAGAGTCAGATTATTGTTTTTGTTGAAGAGTCGAAAAGACACTTGTCCTTTGATCCATTCCTTGTCAGAGGCGTTAAGGTTTTTTGGCACGACACAGATATCAAGCGACACCATAAACTCAACTACTAGTTCTTTATAAGTTGGCCATTCGTCGAAAAAGGGGTGGCTCTCCACATGATGGGTGACCACATTGTGGAGTCTGCTCGTGTTCCCCTCCTGGCCATGGAGGACATACATCAGGTTATCCTAAAATCTGAGATCTCAGATCATGCGTTTATCACAATATTGAGTCAGCTCAATAGTTATTTTCATCAGCTCCTCGTATACTTTCTTCACATCTACAGAAGGATGTGCAAGTCGGGGACGAGGGATGGAGCCTGGCGGTGGCAGAATAAACATCTCAATCTCCATAGGTTGGGCACTTGAAGATGATGAAGCAACGTTCCTCCTCATTATGAAAAGAAAGGGAGAAGCGAGAAGAGAGCTCGGTGATGGTCAGAGTAGCCCGGAGAAGATGATATCCAATGTCGATGGAGAACTCGAAGATGATTTCTTGATTGCTAGATGCTCGAGGAAGATCTCTGATTGCTTAGGATGCTCAGCACAAGAGTTGAGGGGATTCACTCTGAAGATGTGAAGAGAATATGACACAAACCCCTCCTTTTATAGATGGATTCGGTGCCCCTGTTGACCCTTCGATACCATCGACGGGATGTCGATGGTATCGACACCTTTAGCACAGTATGGGCGCTGCTAGTATCGATGGTCGTCGATTGCTAGATGTGGGGGCCCGAATCGATGACATTTCAATACCATCGACGTGGGTCGATAGTATCGACCCGTGCCACAGATTGTCATCCAATTTTTTGCGTGCATCTTCAGATTCGGCCTGCAGATCGCTGACATGTCAAGCCGATACCATCGACTTTGGGTCAATGGCATCGACATCTGTGGATGTCAATTTATCCTCACGAGGCCTTGGCACTGATTTCTCCTGAAGATGGGTCGATACCATTAACTTAATGGCTGATGGTATTGACTTCACTGATAACAATTACTCTGAATATCTCCAGAGATCTCGCGGGCATCGACCATGGGGTCGATGCTATCGACTTGCTCCAGAATTTTTTGACGATCAACCTGATGGGTGGTCGATAGTATTAACGAGGCCATCGATAGTATCGACTGAGTGAGTTTTTTTTATATGTCACTCTGCACCCTCGTCGCTACCATCGACATGATGGTCGATGTTATCGACATCCGATCAGTACTGCACACTGAGCAAACCTATTAGAGTATCATTTTTACACTAAAAATGAAATTAACCGAAACCAACTTAAAAACACAATGGAAAATGAAGTAAATGAAAAAATTAAAATTACCAAAGGTTGGGTTGCCTCCCAACAAGCGCCCTACTTTAATGTCTTAGGCTAGACACAATCATTCCTCTTCAACTTCGGGCATCGGAGAGCGTCCCTAAGGAATCACCAGGTAATTTGAAATCAACTCTTTCCTTGCATATCCCTAATGTCAGGGTACCTCTCCCGATGGTAGTGATAACATCCATTGTTGCTTGAAACGGCCTCCCGAGTAGCATCACACTATCCTTTAGCCGCAGCATGTCCATAACAATAAAATCGATAGGAAAAATGAATCTGTCAACCTTAACCAGTAGATTCTTACACACTCCATATGGCTTCACAATAGATCCATCTGCCAACTCAATAGTCATGACAAATTTCTTTGGTGTCTTTAATCCCAGCTTTTGAAATGTGGCTAATGGCATAAGATTTATGCTAGCACCCGAATCACATTATGCTTGCGAAAAGTGATGCCCGCCAATTGAGCATGGTATATAGAACCTCCCTGGATCTTTCTTCTTCTCTGGAAAACTTCCGTGAATTAATGAGCTCACCGCCTCATTCACAAAGCAGACGTCAGTGTCTTTTACCCGCCTTTTCTTGGTGATTATATCCTTAATAAATCTTCCGTATGCGGGAATCTATTCTATCATCTCCACTAATGGGACATTAATGTGGAGCTTCCAAAACATATCCAAGAACTTCTTGTAGTGTCTACACTATTTCTTGGACTTCAGACTATCCTGGAATAGCACGCTTGGATCCTTTATCTGCTTGTGTGGTGGCACATATGGGCTATTTGGGGTCTCCTCCCGCAAGCTTGCTTCAACACCACCTTCTGTGATGGGATTTGACACAACATCCATCGATGGCATGACTAGTGCTTGCTTCTCCTTATTGATAGAGGCTGCTCCACTGCAAAGTAAAGCATTCACTTGCTCTTCTGACATTGGAGTCTCTTCAGAAACCTGAGATGTGGGCCCGCCAGTAGTGGAATTTTGAAGTGTTCTAAATGGCAGCCTACATCCTCCTAGCAATCCATATAAACTGCGAGGATATGGAACTTTAGGTTTAGCCTCCATGTCAAATTGCATCTTTTCCTTTTCATGGACCTCCACCACCATGGAATTTGTCTCCTCAATCACCGATATGTACTTAACTTGATGATGTACTAGAGCAGACTCTTCATTACTTGCTAATCTTTGTTGATTTGTATGCTTCTTAGCTACCACTTCATTGGCAATTTGAGTCACAGTCGTCTCAAGTACCCTCATCTGCGCTCCATGACTTTGCAGCGTCTGCCCAAATTTATTCAGGATCTCACCCTGAGATTGTAACTGCTTACTGGCCATATTCATCATCTCTTGATTTTGTTTCACCACTTGACTGAGCAACTCGGTGTTTTTATCCTCTGTCCTGGGCTGTGGTTTTGTATCTGGATCTTGTAGGAAGTTGTTGGGGTCCTTAAATGTAAACTTCTTATCTTTCCTCCAAGAGTAATCGTTGTTTCTATACCCGTATTGTTGAATGAATTTAACTTGGGCCTCCTCATCGGAATCCTCCTATTTCTTCACAAGCTTCTTGGCTGTGAGATCCATTTTGTCTTGCAATTCTTTGATTGCCTTTGATTCCCCTGTAGTAACTCGAACTTGTTCTGGTCTGTCTCTATCACCCCAGGACTGCTTTTTGGCCATATTCTTCAAAATCTCCCAACATCTTCTATCAGTATTGTTCAGAAAGAACCCCGAACCTGCTGAATCTAGATTACTTCTATCATGTTCAAAAAGAGCAAAATAGAAAATCTTGACCTACTTCTCCTTGTCCAGCCCATGATGTGGACATCTCCTCAGCATTATCTAAAATCTCTCCCCAGTCTCAGAATATGTTTCACCGGCTTTCTGACTAAAATTGTGTATTTTTCTTATAAGATCATTTGTCTTCTCAGGCGGAAAGAATCTCTCGAAAAACACTTCAACCATGTGATCCCAAGATTCCACATATTCGTCATCTAAATTATGTAGCCATTCTCGTGCATTTCCCGCTAGAGAGCTGGGCAATAACTTCAAGTAGAGTGCCTCCTGTGGAAACTGATCGATCTTGATCATGTCACAATGCTCCATGAAGGTGATTATGTGGGCCACTAGATCTTCATTTTTCAGCCCATGAAATGCTTGAGATTTGACCAGATTGATTAGTGTCGGACCAATTTTATAAGTTGGGATGTCGATTGTCTGCCTCTTGATTGGCCCTTTTGATGTGGAGGAAGAAGACGCCTTGATCTTCTCCCATATCGCCTTTTCTTCAGCCATTTCTTCTTGTTAAGAATCTGAATTGACTCTCTCGGGCTGATCCTGGATGTAGTTCTCCTCGTCGTGTAATCCTGAAGATGGGACCTCTGGTAGTGACTACGCATAGTCTGTGCTACGCGTGCTCACCATGCACTGTTACCTACAAAATGATAAATTTAATTAAGTACAGTACTAGACGACTATAGAATCTGAGAAATAGACAATCAATTGCAAGAATTAAAATTGAGAAAAGAAAAGAAAAAAGAAAAAGTAGCCTAGAGTGGCCGCTTGTAGCACTCAAATGCCAACAATTGTCGTTTCCCCAGAAACGGCGCCAAAAACATGACATGAATTTACCGTGCGTATAACGCAAGTGTACACATCTGAGTAATATAGGTCTTGTGAGGCCCGAGTTGAACTCAAGGAAATGTAATTATTGGTGGATTACTACTAACTACTTGCAATCAGCTAGACCGATTAAAATGGTTTGAGAATTGATTAAAAAAGAAAATAAAAATAAAAGAAAATAGAGCAATCGATTAAATGTTTGGTTTAATCAATTCAAATGGGAATCTTTAGGATTGCGGTTTCACCCTAGGTTCTCATTATATGAATTCCTACATAGTTATCCTAATTCGTCTCTCATTCCGGGTAGTGACTTGTAGTCAGAATTGCTCGCTTTCACGATACAATTCACTACCTAAATCTAGGTCGGTTCCACGTAGTAGTAACCTATACCCTAAACTAGGTGCATGAAGACCATACTCTGGGTTTCCACCATTAACTGTACATCTCCTTGTTCAAAGGATTTATTAGTTAATGTGAATTTCATCTCTTTTCAATCGTTAATTCTTCTTTCAAAGTAATTAAAGGTATTAGATTATCATTAGGGTGATCAATCATAATGATATAAAGGAGAAAAAAAAATCATACCACAGATTTAAGAGACAAATTATGAAATACTATGGTAAAAATGTCATACAACAATCACCCGGGCTACTTCTGGTCCTAAAGATAGAGGGGATTAGCCCTGCATGTTCATCTCAATGAAACACATGATGAGAGAAAGGGAAAACATGAATAGAAGTGATGTAAACCCCTGAACGGAGGAGATCCAGGTGTTTCTCTGCTTAGGATGAGTGATCTACATCCTTTCGGTAGTGAGAAACTCCTTACGCAGCTGTCGGAATGATCAGGGTGGGTCTCTAGGCTATGTTCTTCTCTCCTTTCTTACTTGAGACTTGTGCAATGGCTAATGATGTGATCCTTTGCTTAGGGCCACCGTAATTTGGCATATGCACCACTTTTTGTCGCCAAAAGATAACCACCGTCTGATTAGAAACAATCTTTAGCAAAATCTGATCTGACGGCATCGATACCATCGACGCGGGTCGATGGTATCGACCTGCATGAAGATACCGATGCTTGCTCGACTTTGGGGGTTCTCTTTTATGTTTTCTTGATACCATTGACTGTGTGTCGATGGTATCGACACCTTAGGCGTCGCTTATCTTTTGAATATGACACTAAAGCAATCTTTGCTCTGGCGGAGTCGATACTATCAAATCCTGGATTGATAGTATCAACCTCTGGAAATCTGGCTCATTGACGCTTTCTCGATACCATCGACAGTCCCATCGATGGTATCGACTTCTGGTACTCTTCTTCAGCAATGCACTGTGACTAGGTCAATTGTATTGACCTCCTGTCGATGGTATCGACACATGCAAATATTCGAATTGTCTGGGACGAAGAGAAAAACACCAATCAATTCCAAAAAATATGATCTTTAACATGGAATAAGATGAAACAAGGTAAATTTGATGCATAGTGATATTATAGACTAAAGTGAGTGAATCATGCGATACTTACCACAAATGTGACTAATAAACACATAAAACGCATGTAAAACCAACCTATAAGAGCGACTCAAAATCCTCGCATCATGGCCCGCAGCCATTCCCGTGAAAACCTCATAAACATCATATCATTGAGCTACAACCCACAGCCACACTCCTGCCAGAATATGTCATGCAGCTAATCCTATGAAGGTATATACTCAATAGTATATGACTCTAAGTTTTACTAGGGAAAGCCCATTTCACCATCTATCAAGTGCTGACACTGAGATGGATCTATGGCATAGGGAAAAACTATATGATTGAGTTCCATTTGATTAGTTAAGTCAATTAAGGGTCTTTTAGCATCAATCAAGATATAACATATTAACTCATAACAAACTCTACAATGAGAAGGGTGAGGCACAACTCCAGAAGATAGAATATGTATAGGGTGTGAACTTGTCAGACTTATCACCACACGATGTTTGTGTCATTGCCATTCACCGCATCACCAAAGTCACATGCTTTGGGATATAAATCCCTCAAATCATAATTGGGAGAATGTCATCTCACATAAGCAATAGGCCACTCCCAAGTCATAGGATTCATTCACAACTTTCCTGTATCACAAGTGCCTCAACATGCCTCATGAAGGCACATTAAACTTGTTTCATATCATAGTCACCATATCATACACTAGCTATGATTATTAATCTCATAATACCTACATTGTTTGAAGTTCATAAACAACATAGATAACATCACACACAATAGCCATTCCATGAAACAGAAATGAGCATGATCATTGCACATTATTAGGGTTATGGTTCCTTCTTAGCTGATTAGAGTTCACAATGCTAGTTTCAACCATCAACCCTAGATTCCTTACCTCCCATCATCTTGGAGTATATAAGGGTCAAGGAACATCATTCTAGTTAATTACATATCATGTAAACAATGCTCTATGTAGCTTATGCATTACTCATACAAGATATCAATATGGGTCACAACATATCTCTCAACTGCCCCTCGGTCATAAGTCTCAACCACTCAAGCAATTTGGTCACGACTACTCAACCCACAACATGTCGCCACCTCGAAACATAGGGTGTCTAGGCCGTGACACTCCTCAAGCTTGACCTACTACACCCACATGTCTCAACCCATCTAGGGTTAGGGTTCAAACCATGCACAAGGCAGTCACGACCCCAAGGAACATGGTTGTCTTGAATTCAAACAACGATAACTTGTCATGACCCAATACCAACATGTTGCAGCCTCTCTCAAGATAATCTCATGACCAATAAAAGGAAAGACTATAACCCAAAAACTAGGGCAAAAACCCATCCAAAATATGGTCAATTTAACCTTCATCACCAAGTGTCACGACCTCAAACAACACTAGGTCCATCCCAACAAAAGGGAAGCATCTGGACCAAGACCAACTATGGTCATGACCAACAAGGAAATGGGTGTCTCAATCACCCTAAGGAATGATATATTGGTATCAAAATAAGAACAAAACCAAGGAAAAACCAAGATCAACATGGAGAAGAAACCCATGCAAATGATCATCAAAACCCTAGGTCATAGTTCATGAAACCACCAAGAAAGGGTCTCATCAAAGGGAGAGAAAACAATGATAAAGGTATCCAAAATGGAACATAACCTCCCTTAAACATATAGATACATGAACACCATGCATGAGAGCAAGATGAAGGTCAAAAGATAGGGAAGAACCTCCATAACATATCAACCACAAAAATGGGTGCAAGTATATTAGGGTTTCATATTCCTACCAAACCAAGCAAGATATCTCCATCGAAGAAGTTCTAGATATTATCACTATCTACTAGCATGATAAAGGAGAATTTTAGAGGGAGAAGATGGTAGAAAACATGCATAAATGAGTGCAATAATATATGAGGTTAAGTGTTATATAATCCTCCTTAAGAAGATCACCACCAAGGATTCCAAGCCCCAAGATAAAGAGCTCCAAGCACACAATCCAAGGGTTGTAAAAGCTTGACTAAAAGTTCCACTTTTGGCCACCAGATCACCGCAAGAAGGAGAAGGCACCAAGGCCAAAGATCAATCAAGAAAAGAGAGCCAAAAAGCTCTGGGTCAAGCCAAAAGAGAAAGGGAGAACGAGAGAAGTCACCCTCCTCACACTTGGGTCTACCTTGTCAAAACATGGTTTGTGACCCTAGTGATGAGTAGTTTCTCTCCTAAAATGACCATAATGAAGGAACCATGGTCTAGAACTGAGAAAAGAGAGGAAGATGGAGGTAGGAGATCAACATAAATGCCATCAAGGAAGGTAAACACTTACCAAGGTTGAAGATGATCTATGGTCACCACAAACACCACATGCAAGAAGAGTTTGGTCATAAAGCTCCAATGACGGATCTCCTTGCTCCATTAAACTCCAAGAAAAAGAAAAAGAAAAACAGAGGGATGAAGATGGAGGCACAAAAGGGTTACAAGAATGAAAATATAAGGAGTTATATAGGTGGAAGATGAGAGAGAAGTCAAAATATGAGGTGTCAACACTCCAATGTACCAAAGAGACACATGTACACTCAAAAGACCAACATGCACCCACATGCAACCACCTTAGTCATGCATGCAAGACATGGTTATACACTCTAGGTTGTGTCTTGACTACCTTAGTCACCAGCATGGTCGCATTCATGACCCTTCTATGGTGCACCACCCATGGTTGCGACAAGAACCATGCATCAACATAAGCTTGAGACAAGAGACCACATCAAAACCTAAGTCGAGACATCCAACAAGAGGGCAACCATCTCAACCCAAGACCACCTAAGACCACCTTGGTCGTGACCCCACCTTCCAAGGGGGTGTCTCAATCATGACACTCTCTGAAGAAACCCTAGACCTTGACCTAGGTTGAGACAACACACCATATACACATAGTCGTGACACTCAACACTCATAGAAACACTGAACACCACTAAGAGTGACACTCCACAACCAGGGATCAAACAAGGCATCCACTTCTTTCTCTTTCCAATATATGATGTCAAGAAAGATAAGGAACACTCTAAATGTGATGATTGCACATCAACCCCCTACTTTGGGTAAATTGCAATTTGCACCAAACCTAGCGCATAAAGTACAACCAACATCCAAACAAGCTCAAAAGTTAAACTTCAGCTCTCCATAAGCCCTAATTACATCGCAAAAGATTAGAGAAAGGTTTTAAGAATGTGATTAAATCAAAGAAAATAGGCTTACCCCAAAACTTAGGTCTGGGGTCATACAAGCCATAAACCCTAATAAGGATTTCACTCCCGAAATCCTAAGTGAAAAGAGAGGGGTAATTCCTCCTGATATCTTTCATGAGCTCCCACATGGCTTCCTCAACACCACTATGTAGCCACATAAAATCGACCAACACTATGTCTTTCTTATTCAGATTCTTCACTCTCATATCATGGATCAACATTGGACCTTCCACAAAGGACATATCTTCATCAAGCTCGACCTCCACTGGTTGTAACACTAACTCTGTATCAGGATGGTACTTCCTCAACATACACACATGAAACACTGGATGCAACCTGTGTAACTTAGGTGGAAAATTCAACTTATATGCCACCTTCCCAACATGTGCCACTATAGGGTAAGGTCCCATAAACATGGGAGCCAACTTACCCTTCTTCCCAAACCACAAAACACCTTTCCAAGGAGAGGCCTTTAGGTACACTGTATCTCCCATTTGAAACTCGAAACCTACACCAGTTGTCCGCATATGACTTCTTCCTATCTTGTAGTACATTCAATTGGTGTTGAATCACTTTGATCTTTTCTATCACCTAATGTACAAGCTCAAGACCAAGAAGTTGATACTCACCAGTCTCATACCAACACAACAGAGACCTAAAACACATCCCATATAGTGCCTCATATAGTGCCGTGTTGATGCTTTGCTGATAACTGTTATTGTAGATGAACTCTATCAGAATGAGGTGTATGTCCCAACTACCCAAAACTCAAAAAACACAAGTTCTCAGTAGATCCTCCATGGTTTGAAAGGTCCTATCAGATTTACCATCTATTTGTGAGTGGAAAGCAGTGCTAAACCTCAAATGTGTACGCAAAGTTGTGTGCAATTTCTCCCAAAAATGACTTGTGAATTGAGGACCTCTATTAGACACGATAGTTGCTAGAACACCATGTAAACACACTATCTCATCAACATAGGTCTGGGCAAGCTTCTCAGTTGTATATGTTGTCATCACAGGAAGGAAATGCACTAACTTGGTCATCCTATCAATGATCACCCAGATGGAATCATGATCTTTGGTTGTCCTAGGTAGACCAATATCAAAGTCCATGGTCACTTGATCCCATTTCCACTGTGGTATGGGCAACAGTTGCAATGTCCATGTAGGATTTTGATGCTCAGCTTTAACATGCTAATGCATGACGCATCTCACAATGAACTTATCAACATCCCACCTCAATCTAGGCCACCAAAACATGTCTTTTAGATTGTTATATATTTTGGTGCTACCTGGATGCATAGCGTACGTAGATGAATGGGCCTCCTCCAGTCCTTAGAACTTCAGCATCAGGAACCATGACTCTATCATGGTAACAAATTGTCCCATGATCTGATTCATTGAAGCCATCACACTTCTCACTGCCAAACTCTAATCTAATATGATGTATCACAATATCAACCTTTTGTGCCTATCTAATCTACTGTCTTAGTGTGGGCTTCACGTGCAATTGTGATAATAATACTACCATCATGGAAACATCAAGCTTAACATTCATCAGACATTGGGAGATTAGCATGTCTCACTTATGGCATGCCAAGGAACACAATTTTGCCTTCTCTGCATATGACGACAAACATGACTTCCAACTCAGTGCAACTTCCATGACATTCACCTTCCCTGGATGGTAATCAATTTTATAGTTGTAATATTTGATTAACTCTATCTAACGTCGCTACCTCATTTTCGTCTTCTGTTGTGAAAAGATATACTTCAAGTTCTTATGATCTGTGAAGATCTGACACTTCTCGCCATAAAGATGGTGTCTCCAGGTCTTCAAGGCATAAACTATAGAAGCTATCTCCAAGTCATGGTTTGGGGAGTTCTCCTCATTTTTCTTAAGCTATTAGGAAGCAATGAAACCACTTGCTTATCTTGCATCAGCACACAACCCAAACCATTCTTGGATGCATCATAGAAGATGATGTATTTTTTTCCTTGATTACGTAAGACCAAAATTGGTGCATTTGTCAGCTTCTCCTTCAACGTATGAAAAGCAATCTAACATCTATCATCTAAGGCAGACAACACATCCTTCCTTGTTGACATAGTCAGTGGTTTAGCTATGGCATTGAAGTTTATATCAAACCTCCTATAATTGCGTGACAAACCCAGAATGTTGCACACTTATGTCGGTGTCTTTGGCTGGTCCCACTCTTTCACAGACTCAACCTTCTTGGGATCCACATGAACACCCTAAGTAGAGATTATATACCCCACAAAAGTCACTTCCTTCAACCATATTTCACACTTGATGAACTTGGCATAAAACTAATGTTGCCTCAGTAAGGTTAATGTCTGACGAAGATGTTGCTCATGTTACTGGCTGTCATGACTCTAATGTTTCCTCAACAAGGTTAATGTCTGAAGAAGATGTTGCTCATGTTATTGGCTGTCATGACTATATATCAAGATGTCATCTATGAATAGCACCATGACCTAATCAAGAAATGGCTGCGACACTCTATTCATCAATTCATTGAATGTTGTGGATGCATTGGTCAGCCTGAATGGCATAGCCACAAATTTATAGTAACCATACATCATCCTAAATGCCATCTTATGCATGTCATCCTCCTTGATCATCAACTGGTGATATCCTGACCTCACGTCTATCTTTAAGAACATTGTTACACCATGCAACTGATCAAACAGATCGTCTATCCTTGGTAAGGGATACATATTTTTTATCGTCACCTTGTGCAACTATGTATAGTCTATACACAGCCTCATGGACATGTCTTTCTTCTTCATGAACAACATTAGAGCACCCCATGTCTTCGTACTTGGCCAAATAAAACATTTTTCAAGCAGCTCTTGCAATTGTCTCTTCAACTCTACCATCTTAGTTGGAGACATTTTGTATGGTGTCTGAGCTATCGGCTACATGCATGGAGCTAGATTGATCTCAAAATCAATCTCTTAGGGTGGGGGAACACCTGGAAACTCCTTAGAAAACACGTCCTCACACTCTCTAACAACGAGCACCTCCTATATACTAGGACTCCTCACCTCAATATTCATTACATGTGCCAAGAATGCCTCACAACCCTGCCTCAAAAACTTCTTTGCCACCATCGCTGACACTAGACATGTTAGAAGAATCTTTCTATCTCCTTGGATGATCCATGTCTTATTACCATCTACAAACATTGCCTGCTTGAAACCACAATTCAAGAACACTCTATACTCCTCCATGGTATCTATTCCAAGGATGGCATCGAATCCATGCATATCAAGTGGTATGAGATCCACTTGAATGTTGTGCCATTAAAAATAAAGGACACATAAAGGGCACACCTCCTATAACACTATAGAACCAACTAATGGGGTTTCTAACAAATAATATCTCTCCTACAACTAACATGCAAGAGACAACTACCAAGCACTTCACGAGTGATAAAGAGTGTGTTGCACCTGGGTCAACCAAAATAGATATGAAGCAAGAAGAAGATACATTAGAATGAAATAACTCCATTTGACTTGTCACTACTCATGCGTTAACCACCTCCTCTGACTGACTCATGCCATAGAATCTATCTGTTGCCTATTGTCTCTCCCGTCCTCTGCTTCCCTAAGCAGATGATCCATCCTACGATGCTTGACCACGTCCTCACCCTCCTACACTGTTGAACTGCTATCTCTATGAGCCCTACTAAATATGCCTCTATTTCTAGGTCACCTCATTATCTCTCACTGGGAATTCCCTCCTCAGATGTCCTATCTATCCACACTTATGGAAAGCTCTGGTCTCAAATGGTGGCCTAGGCAGCCCCGTCAGTGACACTGACATTGTATTGTGAGCTCTAGCAGTTGGAAGGCTACAACCTCTGCCTTTACTTGGTGACCATTGCATCTGCGCACTGAACCTCTATGGTGTCAACGGTGTAGAAAACATTAGCTTCTTAATGCCTACTAACAACTGTCCTTGGGATTGAGAAGGCCTCTGCATGGTACTCACTTCTCTACCACAGATCTCTCTAACCTTTGAACAAGCTCCACAAATATGGAAAAGCTCTCCTGATTCTCCAAAACATCCGTCAGGGTAGACAACTCAGCATTCAATACCTTCTCAAAATTTCAAATGGTCTCATCATTTGTGGCAAGCATCTAAGGATAGAACTGAAGAAGCTCCATAAATAGTGCATCATACTTGTTTATCATCCTGGACCCTTACATGATCCACTCAACCTGAGATATCTTCTCCTTAAGAGAGGTCTGTGGGGTCTGTGGGAAGTACCGACTGACAAACTCATGTTATAACTCCTCCCAACCTACCTCAACACCAGGCCTATTCTCCTCTTCTATGGCCCACCAGTGATATAACCCACCTTAAGAAGATCACCACCAAGGATTCTAAGCATCAAGATCAAGAGCTCCAAGCACACGATCCAAGGGTTGTAGAACCTCTACCAAAATCTCCACTCCTGACCACCACATCACCTCAAAAAGGAGAAGGCACCAAGGTCAAAGATCATCCAAGAAAAGAGAGCCAAAAAGCTCATGGTTGGGCCAAAAGAGAAAGGGAGAAGAAACCCTCCTCACATTTGGGTCTACCTTGTTAAAACATGGTCTATGACCCTTGTTATGAGGAGTTTCTCTCCCCAAATGACCACCATGGAGGAACCATGGTCTAGGGTTGAGTAAAGAGAGGAAAATGGAGGTAGGAGATCAAAAGAAATGTCATCAAGGAAGGTAAAAACTTACCAAGGTTGAAGATGAGCTATGGTGACCACAAACACCACACACTAGAAGAGTTTGGTCACCAAGCTCCAAGGACAGATCTCCTTGCCCCACCAAACTCCAACAATAAGAAAAAGAGAGGGAAGAAGATGGAGGGACAAAAGGGTTACAAGCATGAAGAGATAAGGGATTATATAGGTGGAACATGAGAGATAAGGAAAAAGATGAGGTGTCAACACTCCAAGGTACCAAAGGGACACTTGTCCATTCAAAAGACCAACATGCACCCACATGAAACCACTGTAGTCATGCATGTAAGACATGGTGATGCACTCTAGGATAGGTCTTGACTACCTTGGTCACCCACCAGGTCCCAGTCATGGCACTTCCATGGTGAACCACCCATGGTTGCGACAAGCATCATCCATCAATACAAGGTTGAGACAAGAGACCACTTCAAATCGTAGGTCGAGACTTCCTATAACAAGGCAACCATATAGACCCAAGACCACCTTCATTGCGACCCACCTTCTAGAGTGGGTGTCTCAACTATGAGACCCTACAAACCAACCCTGGGTCATGACCTAGGTCAAGACAACACACCATATACACATAGGTCGACACACTCAACACTCATAGATACCCTAACCATCACTAAGGGTGACACTCATCAAAAATGGCTCAAAAAAGGCACCCACTTCTTTGTCTTTCCTATAGATGACATTAAGAAAGATAAGGAACATTCTATAGGTGACAAATTGCACATCACCCCCCTACTTTGGGTAAATTACAATTTGGACCAAAACTAGCACATGAAGCATAGACAACAACCAAACAAGCTCAAACTTGATACTTAAGCTCTCCACAAGTCCTAATTACATCTCAAAAGATTAGAGAAATGTTATAAGCATGTGATTAAGCCAAAGAAAATAGGTTTACCCCAAAACTCAGGTTAGGGATCTTACAATGTTCTCCCTTCTCCTTCTCCTTCATCCTATTCTCATTTTGATGGTTCCTTCTCTCCTACTCTTGTTCTCTTTTCTCTATATCAAGATCATTGATCATGTTCTCTACATACTTGTTCCCATTCTCCTACTTGATGCTATTGTTCTCCTCCTCAAACTCATTCACTTTCTCATCTGGTTCTTCATTTCTCTTCCTCCTTCATCCTGGATCATTCTCTCCTTCCCTTATTATGAAATCTAAGATACACAAAAATTACATATGATACTAGATCATAAAAAAACTTACTCAAAATACACGTCAACCATGGTGACACACTTTAATTCCACAAAATTAACATAGTTATGTTACAAAAGGGGAATAGTATATGACAGTAATAGCCCCTGACTCGGGCTTTGGTTGTAGAATCATGTACAAAATTGAAAAGTGCATTTCTATTACTACAGACTATATTTGTATCCATCTTCATACACATTTGTGAAATATATTTTAGATCATTCCTTTGAATCACTACTACAGAACATGTCTTTGGCGTCGGTTGTCTATACCCTTTTAGTGACGGTTATCAAGAGACGCCTATGTGGGTGCCGCTAAAGGTCGAGCTCTTCGGCGTCGGTTTTATAATCGACGCCAAAAGACTATGCGCCACCGAAAATGCACCAGCAGGGCAACTATAGGCATCAATTTTGTAGTACGCCGACGCAAAAGGCTTCGCGAAATGCGCCAGTAGGGCACCGATAGGCGGCAGTTTTTATCCAATAACCGACGTTGCAAGTCTTTGATTACGGTGTTCTATAAATAACCGACGCCTATGTTTTTTTTCTTATCAGTTTGCCAGTG
The DNA here is from genome assembly GCA_963693085.1 of Alisma plantago-aquatica. Taxonomy (NCBI): domain Eukaryota; kingdom Viridiplantae; phylum Streptophyta; class Magnoliopsida; order Alismatales; family Alismataceae; genus Alisma; species Alisma plantago-aquatica. Next base: position 1,517,306,099 of record OY856409.1, read on the forward strand.
CTAGTGCTACCATAGCATGGGAAGGGCTATGTTGTTTTCTGCGATGCTTCGAAGAAAGGCTTAGGTTGTGTGCTAATGCAAGAAGTTCATGTGGTTTTTTTTGCTTCACGACAGCTTAAGAAACATGAAGAGAACTATCCAACACATGATTTGGAGTTGGCAGCGGTGGTCCATGTGTTAAAGATTTGGAGACACTGTCTTTATGGGGAGGTGTGTCAGATCTTTACAGATCACAAGAACTTCAAGTATTTCTTTTTGTAGAGTGAGCTGAATATGCGACAACGTCGTTGGATGGAGCTAATCAATGATTATGATTGCACCATTGAGTATCATCTTGGTAAGGCAAATGTGGTAGTTGATGCGCTTAGCAGAAAGTCTTCTTCTCTCACCACGATGAAGGCACAGTTGAGTTCCTTAGTATGTCACAGATGGGATATCTTTGTCTCCTTACGGAAGATGAACGTGCAGTTGGAAGTTTCCTTGTTGGCACAAATGCATGTCAAGCCTACACTGAGACAGTAGATCAAAGATGCACAGTAGGCAGATGATACAGTGCAGTTGATCAGATCAGAGCTTGGTAGAGGAAAGCCTGATGGGTTCCATGAGTCTGAGGATGGACTAGTTTGCTATCATGGTAGGATGGTGGTCCCCGATGTTGATAATCTAAAAAAGCTAGTGCTCGAGGAAGCACACACGTCGATGTATGCTATGAATCCAGGAGTCACCAAGATGTATCATAACCTGAAGGACCTATATTGGTTTTCTGGCTTGAAGAGAGATGTAGCTAAGTTTGTGGCTAGGTGTGTAGTATGTCAACAAGTTAAGGCTGAGCATCAGAAGCCAGCATGTACATTTCAACCCATGACAATACCACAATGGAAATGGGATCATATAACCATGGACTTCGTAGTTGGTCTACCAAAGACAGCTAGGAATCATAATTCCATTTGGGTGATAGTGGACAGGTTGCAAAATCTGCTCATTTCATACCAGTAAAGACGACGTATACAGCAGAGAAGCTTGCTCAGGTGTATGTAGATGAGATAGTGTGTTTGCACGGTGTACCAGCAACAATAGTCTCTGACAGAGGTCCCCAGTTCACGAGTTGTTTCTGGGAACAACTGCATAAGACTTTGGGAACGTAATTGAGGTTCAGTACCTCTTTCCACCCACAGATGGATGGACTGTCTGAAAGGACTATTTAGACTTTGGAGGATCTTCTCTGAGCATGTGTTTTGCATTTCCTAGGTAGTTGGGATGAGCATCTCAATTTGATAGAATTCACTTACAATAACAGTTACCAGCGGAGCATTGACATGGCTCCTTATGAGGCTCTATATGGAAGGAAGTGAAGATCCCCTTTGTGCTGGTATGAGTTTGGTAAGTATCGGCCTTTGGCTCTAGAGTTAATACAACAGACGACAGAAAAGATCAGAGTGATACGACAAAAGTTGAAGGCGGCACAGGACAGACAAAAGTCTTATGCATACAATCGCCGACAACCTTTAGAGTTTCAAGTGGGAGATAAAGTGTACCTCAAGGTCTCACCTTGGAAAGGCTTGCTAAGGTTTAGCCAGAAAGGCAAATTGGCACCCAGGTATATGGGGCCATACCCGGTAATGGCACGTGTTGGCAAGGTAGCTTACAAGTTAGAGTTGTCACCAGAGTTGCACAGGTTGCATCCAGTGTTCCATGTCAGCATGTTGAAGATATATCAGCCAGATACAGGGACGGTGATTCAGCCAGTTGAGGTTGAGCTTGATGAAGACGTGACCTACGAGGAAAGTCTGGTGGCAATCCTTGACAGAAGAATAAAGAAGCTAAAAAGGAAGGACCTGGTTCTTGTGAAGGTTCTTTGGCATCATCGTGGTGTTGAGGAAGCCATATGGGAGCATGAGGAAGAGATGAGGCAGAAGTATCCCTCGCTTTTCTCTTCGAATTTTGGGGATGAAATCCCTTTGTAGAGGTTTATGGCTTGTAAGGACCCTGACCTTCATTTTGTCCTTACCCTATTTGTTTTGCCTAAACGTTGTGCTTGGTTGCTTGCTAATCACCTTTGATAATGATTAGAGTTTGTGTGTGCTTTGTTGAGAGTTGGAGGTGCTACTTTCAAAATAACCTGTTAAGGTTAAAGAGCAAATTTGCCACCTTGAGAGATGTCTTTCTCTCTCTTTTCTTCCTCTAGGGTTGAGGGGAAGGTTTGGCCTCATGCCTTGAGTTGTCTTGGGCTTGGTTGAGCTCTTTTGGGCCTTGCCTTGCTTGGTTGAGCCCTGTATCAGGCAAGCTTGCTTTGTATCAGCCATGGGGTATCGCCCATGGGGGTGTGTCAACCATGGAAGAGTAGTGTGTCGGCCTTTGACCTTTGTTGACCTCCTTGCCTTGGTTGTGTCACCCTAGCTTGGACACATGGCCGAACCTTGGTTGAGTGGTGGCATGGCATGTGCATGAGTTTTGCAAAGTGGTGAAACATGTGGATAATTGTCCATTGGTAAGGCAACACCTTTCCTTGGTTTAACCTTGACCCCCCATCTATATATGCCTTTTCTTTCTCTTCCTTAGGATTCCTTTTATCTCTTTGTTGCTCCTCTCTTCCTTGCGTGCATGATACACCTCTCCCTTGCAACCTTGGTGGCCGATACCCTTAGAAGAGATAAGGTTGGTGGCCAATCCCCTTGAAGGAGTTCTTCTTCTTCTTCTTCTTCCTTTATCTTGGTGGTCGAACCCTAAGTGGGTCTTGTCCTTTGCTAAGCATCTTCCATCTTTCCTTAGCATCTTCTTCTCCATCTTGCCTACCCTTCGGCCATGGTGGTTATGATCCTTGTTCCTTTTCTTGAGGTGGCCGAAAGTGGTGAGCCTAGAGCTTGGAGCTTTGGAGCTTGAGGAGTTTGCTTAAGGTAGGTTACTTAACTTCTAACCCTAGATATACTACCTTCTCTATGTTGCATGACTCATATATGTTGATGATCGGCCATTGCATGTTATGTTTCTTGCTCTAGTACATGTTGTTGATCTTATGGATATAATGAGCATGATGTTGTTTATATGCCTTTGGATCTAGTTGGCCGAGCTATAGTTTGGGGTTTTCTTGGGTAGTAATACCCCTTTCTCTCCTTGGTCAAGAGGAGTTTGAGCTATAGTAATGTTGGCAATACCCCTCTCTCGTTTAAGTTGAGAGGTGATCTTATATTCTAGTTGCTTGGGCAGCACCCTCCTCTCACCATGGATTACAGAGGTGAGCTCTTGGATATGTGCTGACCCATGTTGAGGTTGGTCCTTGTGGTTGCCCTCTTTTTGATAGAGGTAGTGCAAAACCCCGCTCTCTTGGTTGTTGAGAGGTGAGCTGACCTTCTTGATCAATTAGGGTTTGGTACCCTTGTGTGAGAGGTTGAAGATGATCTTGTGGGGTGGTGTCTTGCACGACATGACCTTGGAGTTGTGTTGCCCGACAGCCTTGTCTTAAGTTGTATCCTTGGGCGACACAGCTAGTTGAGATGGTTCAGTTGACGCCCAGTATGGTCCCCTTGGCTTAAGATGGAGTTTGGGTGATACACCTTATATGTTGTGCTTTGGACGATACATCTTGAAGTATGGTTGTCCGATATCCCTACCTTGTGTTGATCTTTGGCCGATCCATATGATGAGTTGATAATAGTTTTGCCTTGGTGCCCAATATTCCTTATCCACCCTAAACTTAGGGTTTGGATGACATGGTTGCTAGACCCTTGGATGGGCTCTTGGCCAACATGTGTTTCCTTGGTGAAATTTTGAGTATGTTGCCCAATACCCTGTTTAGGGTTATGTCTTGGACAATACACCATGTACAGAGGATGCCCAATGCACCCCCTTGTCTTTAGATGGTCTTGGATGATAGGTTTTGATAGCTTGGTTCCCGGCACAGGCTTGGCCATTATCCTTGTTTAGATGAGCTTGGGCGATATGGTATGGTGCCCAGGATGGCTTTGGCCGATACCACCATGTCTTAGTTGAGATTTGACTTATATGAAGTGTTGGACGATATGGATTGATGCCCAACATGCTAGCCCTAGATGCTGGCCATTATGCTGCTTCATGGCCATTCACGACACCATCCTTGGGCGTCATAGGTACCCTGGCCGATAGGGTTAACCCTCAGATGATGCTGAGATGGTTCCACAATAGGGGTGCCTTAGGCGACACCCCTTTGGTTGATTTGGCTCATGTTGGAGATTAGCCGATAGTGAAACCTAACCCTAACCCTAGCTTGGTACACGATAGACCCTTGGCTGATAGCCATGGTAGTGTTGCACGTTGTACCTTGGTGCTGGCTGCCCGACACCCTGAGTGCTAATGGAGCCTTGATGCATGATAGAGGATGTGCAGTGGTTGGCCGATATGATGGTGAGTTGCCTTAGGGTTGGAAATCCTATCTGTTATGCCTCTAGTAAGGGTTTTGTTATACCAGACACATCTTTGGTGAGGGACGACACTACCCGCCAGACCTTTAGTGAGGGTTGCGAGAGCTTTGGTGAGGGTATCGATGACCTGAAATGTATATAACTATTATATGCGATCATATCTCTGTTGTTAACGATGATACATGTGATATGATGTAATCACCTTGAACTCTGAAACAATGAATCATAAAGCTTATGTATGATGTACTCATGGATGCTTCTTTATACTTGATAGCATGATCATTCTGTTCATCCATGATGGCTTCAGTAATCTCTATAAATGTGTATACTAACCATGCAAGTATTTCATGTGGATTCATAGCCTGGTAAGAGCTATGAGATATATGTGCTTTGACTAGCACAATGTGACGTCCCCGGATTTTGGCTTCTCCAAACCCTATTGGGAATGAGACCCCATAATCCGAAGACATCAAACAATCATATCAGAACGCGATGCGGAAGCATAATACGCATACATGAACATACAACCATAACATATTCAACATTCAACATGTATTTTTATACAAACTGGACTTATTACATAATGAATTACACTTGCATATTGAAAGATGATTTACAAGTCTAAGAACATGTATGCTAACTAGGATCTTCACAATAGGTACAACCTGAACAACTTGCTCACATCCTGTACTTTTCCTCCCATGCTATCTCTGAACCTAAAACATACGTGAAACAACAAATCAACACACAAGGTGTTGTGTACGTGGGAAGAAAGATACATATATTTATGGCTTGCATAATTTTTGAAAAAGATTTGCAGAAGGAAGGAAAATCATAGAAAACACTTCTTTATTAAGCGAAATATGCCAATTTAAGTCATTTTCCTAGATGAATTGCATTATCAAGGTGGACTAGTACCAAATCATAAATATGGGCCCATCCCCGTGTACCAAGTACTCTAGGGAAACTCCCTGTACACCGTGTGCTCTAGGGAGGTGTACTAGCCAACATTAATCCATTCCCTCGTAAGGGGGATAATGAACACCTTAAATAACTACAAAACATCTACTCATAATTTATGTTTTCAAGTGACAAAACAACGGGTACTACATAGCAATACTACATCCAATATTTGCAAATAGAAGAGAGCATACATACATATCATGATTGCAAGCAAGAAAACCATAGTCATATAATTAAATAAAAACCCACGTACCTGAGTTCAGAGATTCCTAATCATATCAATGATCATCTAGATAAACTGGTCAGCACCTGATTAATAACAAAATCATATATTAGCATTAGATTCTCATCATCTTAACCCTAGTCGTGTTCATTTTAGGGTTTACTTAGATCATTATGTTATTCTTATGATTAGTTGTATTCTTACCTTATATTTATCTTACTGATGTCATTTTCCAGATTATGATTCATTATCTGAATATTAGGTTCCATATCCTTTTTGGTGCACATATTAACCCTAGTTTATATACATTATTCAATTTAGGGTTACAACCCATGTATTAAGGGTCATATTCATTAAACATGAATTCTATGTATATAACTGATCTCAGATTTATATATTATATTCCAGTTACAGATATGAGGGTTTTCTGTAAATCTCATCATTTATTGAGCATGTATGCATTTACTACATTTTATTTAGGGTTATTATCCCTAATTAGCCCTATTAATCAAATGACATGCTTTCGTGCATCAACATCATAATTACTGACATCAAATGGATTACAGATATGATTTGTCACTTACTGGTATTTTCTCATAATTTTCGGTCGATGTTTGATATTTATTATCTATCAATTAAGCATTACACATTTTACATGATATCACTGATATTTAAGCATCAAAAGACTGATATAAAGGTGCCATGTTGTTCTACTCATTTTTCTGAGAATTTTGGTACCTTATTTGTATTTTTCTGATAAACGAGCTATTTATTATGCATTATACAAGAACTAAACATTTTATGGGATATTTACCTTAAGCGACCAATCTGGAGGTGACACGTGGCCCTGAGGAGGGCGCACCTCCTTGGCTTGCTGCGGCCGGTTCTTTGGTTGATCTGGTCTGGTTCACTAGTGGGTTCAGGGGTTTTGAACCCGGTTCATCTTGATCTTGGATTGGGTTTGGAGGCCCGGTTCCTTCCTCGCTTCCTCGTGATCTCGACGCAGCGCTAGAGCCTGCGCTCTCAGCCGCCGCCGCCTCTCCAGATCTCCGACGACAAAACAACCCTCCTACAACGAGCGATCGGTAACTCCCTCTCCTCCTCGGATGAAGCCGACGCTGCAAGGCCGGTCTCTGCTGAAAGGTCAGTGCCGCTCCGTCGTGGATGGGTCTACTCCGATCCGCCTGGTTCACTGCTACTGGATCAGGTCGACCCTCGACCAGCACGGCGTCGTCTGCTACGTGGAGTCTCCGACGCTATGCCTGGCTTAGATGGGGTCGTGCGGACCATGAGCAGGTGATGGAGAGGTCGCTGCGGGTGGAGAAGGGAGTAGGAGGCGATGGCAGGCGAAGAAGCGAGGATGCAGGGTAGCTGTTGTCGCAGCTTATCAACGCCTACTGAGAGGTTCATTGCTTGGTGAGGACTCCATGGATCCATGGTTGATGAGGGCGGCGCAGGATACAGACATGCTACCCCACACTTACTGGAGGGTGCACCGATCTCCGCAGTTTGGTTGCGACTTCGATTGCATCTTCAAAGCATCTGAAGAAGCTCCCTTGTCTGCCGCCTCCAACATCTTCTGAAACTCTTCTCTCTTCTCTTTGGAAACAAAGGTGGAGAGGGATACGAGAACTGGCTGCCGGTCTCTCTCTCTCTCTACTTCTCTTTGGCCAGGGTGTAAGGGTCGTTGAGCAGTTCCGATCCTGGTGGAGCTAACCTTTCAACCAAAGACTGTCATCAGTTCATTGATCCATGTATCTCGGGTGTTGGATGACCTATTCAGTGCATGGCTCCGTAAGTGTCGGAGGTTGAAGACGAGATGAAATCGTCAGATCCTTTTCTAGGGCCATGCTTAGAACACCTTTATGGGGTCCAGCGGCTCAGTGCTTGCGTTATCCTCCATTATGTATTTTCCACTGAGAGTTGTACGTATATGCGGCTAATTTTGATGATTACATATCAAACGTAGTTCTATTCATATGAAACCTTAGTCATTCAAGCAAAATTCCATAGATCGATATCTCCCAAATGGTTATTTCAAATGAGATGAAACTTTAAATCATGAGTCCCTCAACATGTATCTACTTTTCAAACAAGTTTGATATTAAAATTCCAACAATATGGGCTCCTATATACCATGATTAGTACACAAATCCATAAGTACCCTAAAGTGGTACCTATATAAAGATATTGGACTTAATCTATGCATCAATTATCCCCCAAGATTATCAACACAAGCCCAACTTATTAAATTTGACTGAACAACACCTCATGGTCCATCCATATCTATTTTACTACAAGTTTGTCGTCAAATATTGCATTGGGTATCAAAACCCTAAAATTAAGGTTATCACATTCACCCCACCTTATTTGGAATTTCGTCCTCGAAATTCAACTAATCTCATCCTTAAGAGGCTATTTTTGGGGTCGAACTTCATATACATCATCCTTGCTTAGGTTCTAAGACCATCATAGTTATATGCACTCTAAGTTGTCAGCTTAGGGTCTAGAGATTCTTGGGTGTGTCCACCCCACCTTATATATGTGGACGCATCACTTAATGTCTTAGCCATAACATGTAATTATGATATCTTAGGGTTACATCACCTCTAAGGGTACAAGTTTTGTTCATACTTTTAGTGCTTAGGAGGAATGCATTTATATGCCATGATATTCAGATCGTTCAAATCTAACATCATTAACATCTTACAATGATTTCATCATTAGAGGAGAGTTATCTTCATCCATGGTATTAGGATTTTTCTACTTAATAAGGGCTTATGTAACATGTTTGACCATTAGGGTTTCACACTATGGTGTGATATTCATACTCAACTTAGAAGCATATATATTGAGAAGGATCAAAGTTACAACTATATTTTTGATCATATATCCTATGATCCGAAAATATCTTTATATCAAGTTCATGAGTTCAAATTTTTATGTCTTGCACGTATTATGTGAAGGGAAAAAGAGAATATACTATGTTTATCCCATGATATCAACATCATATATTTCATGTTTCATATGAAGGGGAAAAGAATATTCTAAAGTCAAACTTATCATGATTTCAATCTTTGGTACTACATGTATGATATGGGGGGGTGGGATATAGAATAGGTCAAGCTTATGCGAGTGACTCCTCATATATAAATCGTTTATATAGCTCAAGTGAGGTTTCTATCATTGTATATTAAGAAAGAGAAGAAGAAGGGAGAACATGCATGTTGAGTATCTTTTGCACAAGGCATCATACTCTCATAACTAGATTTCATATATTACCTCACTTGCAACTAGCGATGAGATTCACAAAATATGTCACTCCAGCTAGGACCTAACTCAGTCAAAGAATTGACTTTATCATATGGGTCATCTACCCATCCTTTTCTTTTACCCAATTCTCACATATAGATTTGAATAATGCAACATGACTCAACTCATCTACTTAGGAGTAACCCAGCTTAGGACACATCATAATTGTAGGGTAGGTCCTATGACCCTCTCCTTGTGGATCTCACCCTCTCTGGAGTTCACCACATATCTTGTCCTAACACTGAGGGTCCTCCTTTGTAAAAGAGCTTGAGGCTCATGCATATTCAACCATATTTTAACTTAGCTCATCTTAAATAAGAAAAGAGGATGCACATTCATTATCAGGACTTAGTTTAGATTCTTCAAAATTGGATTCAGGTCATATACAACTTAAATCCTTATAAAGCAACTTATATCATTAAAGGTAGAACTTAAATATGATCACCCATGCTTATATCAACTACCATTCTATCATCTACACTGTGTATCACATATATTGATACGACTCTAGACATCTAATCTAGACTACTCTCTCTTCTAGACTGATGTCACTCCCTTTCACTTAGGTTGCACGAACACCCACTACTCTCCTGTGTGATGGACACATTTTTATATTTACATATATCTAATAAAATATTATATAGTTTTTTTTTTCTCCGAGAAAGAAGGCGTCAGAGAAAACTGTCGAGGTACGAGCCGATTGGGAAACAAAACCAAACCAGCAAACTCGAGTGTCCAACACACAGTAGATAGTCTGGTGTCATGTGACCTAGTGAAATGGTGAGAACGAGATGTAGACTAGTGTAGCTACCCAATACATATGAGCTCTATATGCAAAGGGTTTCAGACACTTGTCTAAATCTAGTTCTCGAACATCTAGGTCCTAACCTAAAGGCTAGGTCAAACCTTATTCCTATAGAACAACTTACCAAGTTTCTAAGGTTTAAGGTGAAAGGTGAGATTTAGGTTTAATGTTTCATGATGAGCAATCGTTAGGTGTAGCTATTGTTCATGCTCTGATACCAACTATGACGTCCCCGGATTTTGGCTTCTCCAAACCCTATTGGGAATGAGACCCCATAATCCGAAGACATCAAACAATCATATCAGAACGCGATGCGGAAGCATAATACGCATACATGAACATACAACCATAACATATTCAACATTCAACATGTATTTTTATACAAACTGGACTTATTACATAATGAATTACACTTGCATATTGAAAGATGATTTACAAGTCTAAGAACATGTATGCTAACTAGGATCTTCACAATAGGTACAACCTGAACAACTTGCTCACATCCTGTACTTTTCCTCCCATGCTATCTCTGAACCTAAAACATACGTGAAACAACAAATCAACACACAAGGTGTTGTGTACGTGGGAAGAAAGATACATATATTTATGGCTTGCATAATTTTTGAAAAAGATTTGCAGAAGGAAGGAAAATCATAGAAAACACTTCTTTATTAAGCGAAATATGCCAATTTAAGTCATTTTCCTAGATGAATTGCATTATCAAGGTGGACTAGTACCAAATCATAAATATGGGCCCATCCCCGTGTACCAAGTACTCTAGGGAAACTCCCTGTACACCGTGTGCTCTAGGGAGGTGTACTAGCCAACATTAATCCATTCCCTCGTAAGGGGGATAATGAACACCTTAAATAACTACAAAACATCTACTCATAATTTATGTTTTCAAGTGACAAAACAACGGGTACTACATAGCAATACTACATCCAATATTTGCAAATAGAAGAGAGCATACATACATATCATGATTGCAAGCAAGAAAACCATAGTCATATAATTAAATAAAAACCCACGTACCTGAGTTCAGAGATTCCTAATCATATCAATGATCATCTAGATAAACTGGTCAGCACCTGATTAATAACAAAATCATATATTAGCATTAGATTCTCATCATCTTAACCCTAGTCGTGTTCATTTTAGGGTTTACTTAGATCATTATGTTATTCTTATGATTAGTTGTATTCTTACCTTATATTTATCTTACTGATGTCATTTTCCAGATTATGATTCATTATCTGAATATTAGGTTCCATATCCTTTTTGGTGCACATATTAACCCTAGTTTATATACATTATTCAATTTAGGGTTACAACCCATGTATTAAGGGTCATATTCATTAAACATGAATTCTATGTATATAACTGATCTCAGATTTATATATTATATTCCAGTTACAGATATGAGGGTTTTCTGTAAATCTCATCATTTATTGAGCATGTATGCATTTACTACATTTTATTTAGGGTTATTATCCCTAATTAGCCCTATTAATCAAATGACATGCTTTCGTGCATCAACATCATAATTACTGACATCAAATGGATTACAGATATGATTTGTCACTTACTGGTATTTTCTCATAATTTTCGGTCGATGTTTGATATTTATTATCTATCAATTAAGCATTACACATTTTACATGATATCACTGATATTTAAGCATCAAAAGACTGATATAAAGGTGCCATGTTGTTCTACTCATTTTTCTGAGAATTTTGGTACCTTATTTGTATTTTTCTGATAAACGAGCTATTTATTATGCATTATACAAGAACTAAACATTTTATGGGATATTTACCTTAAGCGACCAATCTGGAGGTGACACGTGGCCCTGAGGAGGGCGCACCTCCTTGGCTTGCTGCGGCCGGTTCTTTGGTTGATCTGGTCTGGTTCACTAGTGGGTTCAGGGGTTTTGAACCCGGTTCATCTTGATCTTGGATTGGGTTTGGAGGCCCGGTTCCTTCCTCGCTTCCTCGTGATCTCGACGCAGCGCTAGAGCCTGCGCTCTCAGCCGCCGCCGCCTCTCCAGATCTCCGACGACAAAACAACCCTCCTACAACGAGCGATCGGTAACTCCCTCTCCTCCTCGGATGAAGCCGACGCTGCAAGGCCGGTCTCTGCTGAAAGGTCAGTGCCGCTCCGTCGTGGATGGGTCTACTCCGATCCGCCTGGTTCACTGCTACTGGATCAGGTCGACCCTCGACCAGCACGGCGTCGTCTGCTACGTGGAGTCTCCGACGCTATGCCTGGCTTAGATGGGGTCGTGCGGACCATGAGCAGGTGATGGAGAGGTCGCTGCGGGTGGAGAAGGGAGTAGGAGGCGATGGCAGGCGAAGAAGCGAGGATGCAGGGTAGCTGTTGTCGCAGCTTATCAACGCCTACTGAGAGGTTCATTGCTTGGTGAGGACTCCATGGATCCATGGTTGATGAGGGCGGCGCAGGATACAGACATGCTACCCCACACTTACTGGAGGGTGCACCGATCTCCGCAGTTTGGTTGCGACTTCGATTGCATCTTCAAAGCATCTGAAGAAGCTCCCTTGTCTGCCGCCTCCAACATCTTCTGAAACTCTTCTCTCTTCTCTTTGGAAACAAAGGTGGAGAGGGATACGAGAACTGGCTGCCGGTCTCTCTCTCTCTCTACTTCTCTTTGGCCAGGGTGTAAGGGTCGTTGAGCAGTTCCGATCCTGGTGGAGCTAACCTTTCAACCAAAGACTGTCATCAGTTCATTGATCCATGTATCTCGGGTGTTGGATGACCTATTCAGTGCATGGCTCCGTAAGTGTCGGAGGTTGAAGACGAGATGAAATCGTCAGATCCTTTTCTAGGGCCATGCTTAGAACACCTTTATGGGGTCCAGCGGCTCAGTGCTTGCGTTATCCTCCATTATGTATTTTCCACTGAGAGTTGTACGTATATGCGGCTAATTTTGATGATTACATATCAAACGTAGTTCTATTCATATGAAACCTTAGTCATTCAAGCAAAATTCCATAGATCGATATCTCCCAAATGGTTATTTCAAATGAGATGAAACTTTAAATCATGAGTCCCTCAACATGTATCTACTTTTCAAACAAGTTTGATATTAAAATTCCAACAATATGGGCTCCTATATACCATGATTAGTACACAAATCCATAAGTACCCTAAAGTGGTACCTATATAAAGATATTGGACTTAATCTATGCATCAATTATCCCCCAAGATTATCAACACAAGCCCAACTTATTAAATTTGACTGAACAACACCTCATGGTCCATCCATATCTATTTTACTACAAGTTTGTCGTCAAATATTGCATTGGGTATCAAAACCCTAAAATTAAGGTTATCACACACAATGTGATGATAATCCTTGATAATGAAATAACAAGTTGATAGGTCTGAGGACCTCATATAAGGCTGAGTGCCTAGTTGAGGTGTTATCCTCAATTGATGAGATAAGGGATGTGATCCCAAGATGTTGATGCATGTTTGCGATCCCTTGAGAGGCAGTGGTTAATATCATGAGGGATTGAGGCAGTGTATGATGATGATGTCAATAATGATGTAATCCTATGTGGCTATGTTTATACTTTGTTTTGCCTCAACAATTGGCTTAAAATATACTAACTAATTATAGATGAATATATCATGTAGTTTGCCCTGGACATAGATCCATCATTGTAAGTATTTTGTGATGGTGAAACAGGTTTATCCTGCGGGATTACCTGGAGCGCATATTACTGAATATGTGAGGTTTCCCCTAACCTAAAATAGGAGGGTTTGAGTGCAGCTGTGATTGCAGACTCAGGATATACGGAGCATGGTGAATAGGCACATGGCTTAGGATATGAGATGATGAGCATGATGCGTTCATGGCTCGGATGTATGTATATATGTATATATGGGTAGCTTGCAGAGTTGACCCAAAGGCTGATACCTATAAGCATAAGACTGCGGTCTTGCTTGATGATTCATGCATTGACCATTAGAAGGTGAGGTCATGGAGTCCGGATCTCCTTAGACCTTGTATGGCACCGGATTGGGCTTTGCAGCCAATGGTTGGATTTGAGCAGGGAAGGCTCACTTCCTCAGGGCATAATAAAATGTATATCTTGCTTAGAGAAAAACAGGGTACATTGTTTTTGGCCTAGCTTATATAGCTGATCTAGTTACACTTTGCATATATGTGTACGATCCTTATATTCTATGATAAGCTCTTATAAATCTTATCTTGTCAATCATGTTCCATAAAGAAATACTTGGTTATATGCCTCTCGGATATCTTGGAAAGCTTGATGGTAATAATAGATGCGCTCAGAATGTTGCTTTTGTTATACACTTTATCAGTTATTTGTTGTTTTTGCGTTAACCTTTTGCAGTTTTATAGTTTTGGTGGGAAGTTATGTTTCTCACTGGGACTGTGTGTCTCACCCTGCTGGTTTACACCCTTTTTGGGTGATCGTTCTAGAAATGGTGGTGGTCGTGAGGTTGCAGCAGAGCAGCAAGAAGAGCAGTAGAAGGCAAGAGATGGACATGCTGCTGTTTTGGTGGTTTTATAGTAGAGTCCTAGTGTCATCCCTGTACTCTCAGGTCCTCAGAAGTGTTTGACGATGTTTTCATGATGTCTAGCTGTTGTAATTTTTGTATATCCTGCTACTGGCCGTACGTGGCCTGTTATGTATGTTCAAACATGTTTTGAACTCTGGTGCTCACAGCACAGCTGGTTCCATTGAGCTGTGGACCTATAACAAGGCTTGTGAATGTTTATATAACATGTCTTTCTGTAGGATCTGGATGTAAAAGTTCTCTCATGCATGCTTTCAACAATCGATTTTAATTAACCTATGTTTTCAGTAATATGAGGTTCCACACATTTTCACGTGACATCTCGTTGTCTGTGTGATGGCGGGGTGCCATAGTTGGGTTTGGTATCAGAGCTCTAGGTTCGCTGAGTCTACAGGGATCTAGGACTAGGTTTTCATTTGTTCTTGTGAGTCTTCTAGATTTTCTTACAATAAACTTCTACCCTCAGTGGAAGATAAAGCTTAAAGATGTCTGGAAACCATGAATAACATGCTGCCGAGAGCAACAAAGCTGCATCAGTTGATGGAGCAGGAGGGAAGGCACATGAAGATCGGGTTCCTGAGGTCCCCCAACTTGACCCATCCATTCTAAAAAATCCTGCCTACAAACATCTTATGGGGCATTTGATGGCAACGATGAATCACATGGTGGAAAGGTTGCCAGTGCCTCGGCCAAGAGCATAGGCTTCCCATGATGAAGCATCGGGTATTGGGAAGACCTTTGAGTGGCTTTGCTGAGTCAGAGCTTCATATTATGCTGGAACGGCTGATCTGACAGATGTTGATCTGTGGCTGACAGGTCTTGAGAAGGCCATCTGAATCCTCAACATCCCCAAAGCAGACAAAGTCAAGCACGCTGTCTACCTTCTAAAGGGTAGTGTTGGCCACTGGTGGGCCATCGAGGAGGAGAAGCGGCCCGGTAAGGAGATCGGTTGGGAGGTTTTCTGGTAAGAGTTCGTCAGCATATACTTTCCAAAGACGTATCTGGACAAGAAGATCAACCAGTTTGAGCATCTATGCCAAGGAACGATGAGCATCACTGAGTATGAAGCCAAGTTCATGGACTTGCTGAGGTATTGTCCTCACATGGCGGTGATAGATGATGAGCGGATCAGGCGGTTTGAGAAAGGTTGGAGTGTTGAGCTGTCGACACCTATTGCTGCTTTAAAGAATTGGGAGCGGTTTGCCACATTCATGGAGTCCATCCGCAAGATCGAACGATCTATTAAGGTGAAAAGGGAGTCCATGTCTAAGAAGAGGCCTTCTTAGTTCCAGGGACAGAGGTTTGGTGGCTTCAAGAAGCCAAGGTTTTCAGCACCTTCCATGATGAAAGGTTCTGGTGCACTGTTACAATGGTCTCCGAGTAAGGGAAGAGGTCATATTTCTTCACTGTCGAAGGCGCATAGTACAACTTCTATGGCAGTGACAAGGCCGTATAGATCACAGACAGAAGGCAGATCATGTTACCACTGTGGACAGATTGGACACTTGAGATCAAATTGCCCAAAGAGAGATGTTGAAGTAACACAACAGTTGAGACAAAATCAACAAGGGTTAGACAGGAAGCAGCCCAGTGCTAGCATAGGGTGAGGATGCGGTCAAGCATCACAATCAGGAGCGTCTGCCCAGGAAAGCAGAGGACATGGACAACAAGTAACGGCTCAATTGAATGCTATGAGTCAGCTAGAGGCGATAGTCAACCCGCGAGTGGTGATAGGTCAGATGGATTTATTTCATTCTGATTTGTCTTCTTCTTGCTTTATATCTGTTTTGGTTGACCCCGGTGCTACGCACTCTTTTATCGCACATAGTCTGCTTGATAGCTGTCCTTTACCTATTAGTTGTAAGAAAGATAACATGTTGTTAAAAACCCCTCTGGATGGTTCTTCGATACTTTGAGAAGGGTGTCCATCCTGTGTCTTATCTTTTTCGAGACACAGTATACAAGTGGACCTTATACCACTTGATATGCATGGATTCGATTTAATCCTTGGGATGGATACCTTAGAAAAGTATAAGGTTGTGACAAAGTGGGCTTTTTGGCTTAATTTCGAGGACGAAATATCTTTTAAGGTGTGTAGATGTGATAGAGTGAACTTTTGAGGCCTTCAAATATCTAGTGACAAAGTTGAGTTAATCTTGTTTGGTTTGTATTAAAAACGTCAAACACTTGATAAAGTTTGAAGAGTTCTTTCCATTAGTTTTATGGTTAATATCCCAATTTTATGCAATATTTTTAAGGTATTTAATTAACTGATAAGATAGCTAAATCTTGGCACCAAACTTGAGAAGAATGTAGCTTGAGTTGTAGTAGAGCTATGATTAAAGTTTCATGAAGTTTTGGGTTCCTAGAAAAGTTTATTTAAGTTTGAAGGTCATTTAAATAAGGTGCTTAGTGAGGTATATTAGATCAACGTTCATATACTTTAAACTAAGTGGGAGATCACTGATATATCTCATGGCACGGTAGTGGGCTAGTCCCATGGATCGTCCTGTAGAAGGACATAATCTAGATAGTTGAAGATGGATTGGAGGGTAAACCCAATGTATTCAACCTTCAGTTATCATGGGGACTAAAACGTGGGGCAACTGTGACCCACTCGCGATGCCAGAACAGCCAAGTCGTGGGCAGAAGAAGGAAACGGAGTGGGCAGTTGCAGTCCTCTCATCGGGAGACACCCTATGACCTTGTACACAAGGATGGTTGGGTGAGAAACCAGAGAGACCCAAACCATCTCCCAATGACCTCCATCCGATGTAACAGAGTTGGGTCGAGATGGGATATGGAGATCGAGAGGTGATCAGAGGAAGACGAGTAGGTGGGAAGGAAGGCCGATGGTAGGTGAGGCCTGAAGAGGTGATTGCATGCACTTTTGTGTCTTGAGATGGTAATTCTACAGTTCGGTGGACTCTAGTTTTCTGAGAAGGAAGACAAGATCGGAGGAAGTGTTTAGCTACTTGGCTTCGAGTTCTGACACCTTCGTCAAGATCTTGGTGACCTTGGGAATCATATCGCATCCTTAGAGAAGAGGACTATGGAGGAATGGCCTTGCGCCTCTTTTCTCCCGCTGTTCAGTAGTAGTGCCGAAGACCACACGGAGGAGGGAGGACGAACCACGGTGCTACAGGTGGTCCTTTGAATCTTCTGGGTGCATTAGGTCGACATGAGGAGGATATGATCCTTGCAATTTGCTCATCGGAAGGTCCAGTACGGCGGCTGGCGCCAGCGAGCCCACATGGGGTGTGGCTTGTGTGTTTCAGAGTCACGGATCCTTACTGCCTCAAGCCTCACACACGCTGCGATCCTTATGGAAGCATCGAAATTCGGCAAGGAGGAGTTTATTGCCACCGATCTCACACCGGAGCAGAGCTCTGCGGCGGCGTAGGCGGAAGTAAAGTCCCGCTGGGATAGCGATCGGGAGGAATTACCCGAGACAAGAGAGAGGGAGGCAGATGGGTCCAGTAGAAATAAACCGGCCCAATTCCAAATTAGATCAGCCGACCCAAGGAGGCAAGGAAGTAGTTGTGCCACCCTTAGGGACACATGGCAGCGGCCGATTGGCCTAAAAAGGTAATTGTCACATTAATGTTTAGTTCTTCAATAAATCATAGAAAATAGCTCTGATGTCCGAAAAATACAAATAATATACCGAAGTTCTCAGAAAAATGCATAGCACAATATGGAACAATAATATCAGGCTTTTGATGCATTAATATCAGTGATAATATGTAAGATGTGAAATGCTCATAGGATGGATAATAAATATCAAACATCAACCAAAAATTATGAGAAAATACCAGTAAGTGACAAATCATATCTGTAATCCATCTGATCTTAGTAATCATGATGTTGATACACAAAATCTTTTATTTTGCTCTATATGCCTTTTTAGGGCTTATAACCCTAAATAAAATGCAATAGATACATACATGCTCTATAAATCATGAAATTTACAGAGAAAGCTCATATCAGTATATTGAACCTCAGTTTTAATTATGAGATCATAATGATGAATGAAATCCATGTTATATGAAGATGAACCTTGAAACATGTGATGACACCCTAATTTGAGTAATACATGTAACTTAGGGTTGATATGTATAAATAATGATATGGAACCTGATATTCAGATTATGTATCCTAATCTGGAACATAACATCAGTAACATAAATCCCACATCAGGATGAATATAAGACAAGTAGTAATGTATATATATCCTAATGAAATAGGCAAACCCTAAAATGGATATAAATAGGGTGAATGATGATGAGAACTTGATGATCGTATGTGATCTTGTGTTAACCAGGGGTTTGACCAAGATATAGTTGACATGAGGATATGATGATTAGGTTTGTCTTGATCAAGGTATGCCATTACCTCTTACTTGGCTTATTATACAATATGCTTGTGTTATACGTGTAGTAAAATACTTGGCATATGATATTGGATGAAATGATTGTTCTTGCATGATATGTTGCTTGATTTTCCGTACTTATTGCTATGAACACATGAAACATAAGATATCTGGTCCATTATATGATAGCACTAAATCTCTTTGGTAGAATAGTGCATTGATGAAAGTACTAAATCTCTTTGGCAGAATAGTACATGTGAGCACTAAATCTCTTTGGAAGAATAGTGCATTTATGAAGTACTAAATCTCTTGGGCAGAATAGTACATGTGAGCACTAAATCTCTTTGGTAGAATAGTGCATGTGCTTGAGCAAACTTTACATATAATGGAAAGTCGTGGTAAAAATATGTGTTCTCTTTTGTTAATGAACATCTTTGTGCAAGTATATGCTTTTTCTTATATTTCTTCTGTTACTGCCAAGTATTAGTTTTATCTTATTGCTAAGATATGATGAGAGGTATATAAAAGACACTTAGGCGTACTCAGTACAATATTCATGAAATATTGTGCTGACGTGTACTGCATGTAATCTTTTGTTTAGGTTATGGTTATGCTCTTGAAGATCCAGAATAGTGAGAGTTGTGTAGCGAGCGGATGTATAGGTGGACCTCTTGTCTTAAGATCCTGTAGTTTAGTGGTAGTACATGTATATGTATAAGTTTGCTGTTCAATATGTAATATCAAATGTTGTAACAATTCATGTTGTAATTATATGTTGAATGGTGAACATGTGTATATGGTTTTATTATTGTTCATGTATATGTGCTACTGATTGTTTCCTTCTGACTCCCTTGATTTTCTTCTTCTTAGCCTGGTGTGGGGGTTTAAATTGGGATTCTCGCTCAGCTGAGGGTTTCAATTTGGACGTCGCAATCAGATTAAGTTTTAGAAAATTCGGGGACGTCACAGGTGGTATTAGAGCATGAACAATAGTAAAGCCTGACATTTGCTCATTATGCAACTCAAAACTAAAGAACCTTGAACTTAATAATCCTTAGCGTTAGATTAGTCGTCTTTTAGAGACTAGATCTGACCCAACCTCTAGGTTAGCACCTAGATGTCTGAGAACTAGGTCTAGACTGGTGCTTGTTGAGTAGCAAGTCCTTAGATGTCGTTCTTTCCTTGTAGTGCAGCGGTATGGGACGTTGCACTATTTGGAAATGATGTGCATCAAGGGAAGAGAAACCCTAGACATATGGCGCTCGTTGTCTAGAGTAGCTACGCTAGTATACACCATGTTCTCACCCTTTTCATTAGTTTTCATGACACTGGACTCTCTACTATGTGTGGGACACTCGTTTTTTGGATTTGGTTTTTGATTCCAGTCAGATCAAACCTTGGTAGTTTTCTCTGACGGTTGTTTTATCAGAGAAAAACTATATAATATTTTATTATGTATATGTATTACAAAAATGTGTCCCCACACATGTACGAGTAGGAGGTGGTCATGCAACCTAAGTGAAAGTGAATGAAATCAGTCTAGAAGAGAGAGTAGTTCTAGATTAGATGTCTAGAGCCTTGTTGGAATATATATGATAGATAGAATAGATGAAATAAGTTTTGATGATATGATGTAGGTCTTATATAGATGATATAAGATGGTTATGATGATCTATGTTTGTCTTTGAGGACGTGAGTTTGGTTTTGAGGTTTTGAGATAAGTTTTGATGATGCAAGTATGCATTCTTTTATGAGATAAGATATGTTAAGTTAAGACAAGTTGTGAGTCAGCATGAGCCTCAATCTCTTTTATGAAGTTGGACCTCTAGTGTTAGGACCAGTTTCGGGGTTAACTCCAGAGAGAGTGAGACCCATTGGGAGAAGGTTAGAGAACCTAAACTCCAAGATATGAGAAATACAAGAAATATGTGAGATGATATGTCCTAAACTAGAATACTCCTGAGTGATTGAGTTGAGTTGCTTTTTGCATGATTCATATAGTTATCTTGAACCCTAGATGTCCTTGGGAGGACCAAACCCTAGAGACAGAGAGAGGCTGGTTATAGATATGAACATGCGAACATGAATATGAGTGCCTACCATCTGGGTGAGGGAGAGAGCCCAAGACCCTGGAGGAGGTATCCATGTTAGTTGGGTGAAGCCTCATGCTCGGGTTGGTGGTTTCCCACATAGGAATCTAGTGGTGTAAATAAGAGAGTTTTGGGTAAGCATGTTTTATGGGTAGAAGACCTGTGATGAGAATATCATATCATGTTTTGGTTTGTGCTCTGTGGCTAGATCTTGTGAAGTTAATCAACTAGTGCCAATGAGGTAGACTTGGTAACCCTAGATGAAAGAGGGAAGATAAAGTTTTTGTTTATGAGATACTCATAGAGTTGAGTTATCTCAGAGAGACTGAGCATGAAACTACCCTCATGATATGGGTCAGGATAACCTCATTTGGACTAGGTGAAGTTTTGATATATGTTTGATTAGCCACTTACATAAGTTTGTTTAGAACAACCATGATAAAATACATGTAAGGATGTGATCTAATCACGGGACGTGATATATAGACAGGATATGATGAAAACCTAGAGTTGGTTTAATTGATATCAATGCATAAATGGTTAACCATATACATGAATAAAGATGATAATGTAATATGGTTGGTTAATCTTGTGATGAAATCACTAGTAAATGTTGCAAGGTATTATCAGCAATGAAGTAAGATCATATGCATGAAACATGTTACATGAGATGTTAATATTAGTGGTTCAAAAAAAATATAGTTTGATAATTAGCACAACATAATGATTATGACACCTCGATACAATCTAGAGGGATAAGGTGGGTCAATTATAGTTAACTCCCTCCTAAAAGGCATATGTTGTTGTTGAATATGTTTTATAATTATCTCAATAAAATGTTGATGACACCTTGATATAATGGGTTAACGTTAGTTAACTCCTTTATAACATGGTAATATGATGTGTAAATCCTAATGCATGGGTAAATATAAGGATACAACCCTAGCATATGAGATATGTAATTACATAACCTAAGTTTCTAAACCCTGAGTTTAACCTTGAATGGAGTGTTTGTGCACCGAGATGGTTGTAAAACCCCCCAACAGTACTTTGGATACATGGTTCTAGGTAACCTTTGTGGACATGTTACACATAGAATGGTTCCAACATGTGGATGAGAGCAAGATAAGTTTACCCTAGAAGCATGAGTAGGGTTTACTTTCGAGGACGAAAGTTCTTTTAAGATGTATATGATGTGACAAAGTGGGCTTTCTGGCTTAATTTCGAGGACGAAATATCTTTTAAGGTGTGTAGATGTGACAGAGTGAACTTTTGAGGCCTTCAAATATCTAGTGACAAAGTTGAGTTAATCTTGTTTGGTTTGTATTAAAAACGTCAAACACTTGATAAAGTTTGAAGAGTTCTTGCCATTAGTTTTATGGTTAATATCCCAATTTTATGCAATATTTTTAAGGTATTTAATTAACTGATAAGATAGCTAAATCTTGGCACCAAACTTGAGAAGAATGTAGCTTGAGTTGTAGTAGAGCTATGATTAAAGTTTCATGAAGTTTTGGGTTCCTAGAAAAGTTTATTTAAGTTTGAAGGTCATTTAAATAAGGTGCTTAGTGAGGTATATTAGATCAACGTTCATATACTTTAAACTAAGTGGAAGATCACTGATATATCTCATGGCACGGTAGTGGGCTAGTCCCATGGATCGTCTTGTAGAAGGACATAATCTAGATAGTTGAAGATGGATTGGAGGGTAAACCCAATGTATTCAACCTTCAGTTATCATGGGGACTAAAACGTGGGGCAAATGTGACCCACTCACGATGCCAGAACAGCCAAGTCGTGGGCAGAAGAAGGAAACGGAGTGGGAAGTTGCAGTCCTCTCATCGGGAGACACCCTATGACCTTGTACACAAGGATGGTTGGGTGAGAAACCAGAGAGACCCAAACCATCTCCCAACGACCTCCATCCGATGTAACAGAGTTGGGTCGAGATGGGATATGGAGATAGAGAGGTGATCAGAGGAAGACGAGTAGGTGGGAAGGAAGGCCGATGGTAGGTGAGGCCTGAAGAGGTGATTGCATGCACTTTTGTGTCTTGAGATGGTAATTCTACAGTTCGGTGGACTCTAGTTTTCTGAGAAGGAAGACAAGATCGGAGGAAGTGTTTAGCTACTTGGCTTTGAGTTCTGACACCTTCGTCAAGATCTTGGAGACCTTGGGAATCATATCGCATCCTTAGAGAAGAGGACTATGGAGGAATGGCCTTGCGCCTCTTTTCTCCCGCTGTTCAGTAGTAGTGCCGAAGATCACACGGAGGAGGGAGGACGAACCACCGGTGGCAAGCCTGAAAGGCCGAAGGTGCTACAGGTGGTCCTTTGAATCTTCTGGGTGCATTAGGTCGACATGAGGAGGATATGATCCTTGCAATTTGCTCATCGGAAGGTGCAGTACGGCGGCTGGCGCCAGCGAGCCCACATGGGGTGTGGCTTGTGTGTTTCAGAGTAACAGATCCTTACTGCCTCAAGCCTCACACACGCTGCGATCCTTATGGAAGCATCGGAATTCGGCGAGGAGGAGTTTATTGCCACCGATCTCACACCGGAGCAGAGCTCTGCGGCGGCGTAGGCGGAAGTAAAGTCCCGCTGGGATAGCGATCGGGAGGAATCACCCGAGACAAGAGAGAGGGAGGCAGATGGGTCCAGTAGAAATAAACCGGCCCACTTCCAAATTAGATCAGCTGACCCAAGGAGGCAAGGAAGTAGTTGTGCCACCCTTAGGGACACATGGCAGCGGCCGATTGGCCTAAAAAGGTAATTGTCACATTAATGTTTAGTTCTTCAATAAATCATAGAAAATAGCTCCGATGTCCGAAAAATACAAATAATATACCGAAATTCTCAGAAAAATGCATAGCACAATATGGAACAATAATATCAGGCTTTTGATGCATTAATATCAGTGATAATATGTAAGATGTGAAATGCTCATAGGATGGATAATAAATATCAAACATCAACCAAAAATTATGAGAAAATACCAGTAAGTGACAAATCATATATGTAATCCATCTGATCTTAGTAATCATGATGTTGATACACAAAATCTTTTATTTTGCTCTATATGCCTTTTTAGGGCTTATAACCCTAAATAAAATGCAATAGATACATACATGCTCTATAAATCATGAAATTTACAGAGAAAGCTCATATCAGTATATTGAACCTCAGTTTTAATTATGAGATCATAATGATGAATGAAATCCATGTTATATGAAGATGAACCTTGAAACATGTGATGAAACCCTAATTTGAGTAATACATGTAACTTAGGGTTGATATGTATAAATAATGATATGGAACCTGATATTCAGATTATGTATCCTAATCTGGAACATAACATCAGTAACATAAATCCCACATCAGGATGAATATAAGACAAGTAGTAATGTATATATATCCTAATGAAATAGGCAAACCCTAAAATGGATATAAATAGGGTTAATGATGATGAGAACTTGATGATCGTATGTGATCTTGTGTTAACCAGGGGTTTGACCAAGATATAGTTGACATGAGGATATGATGATTAGGTTTGTCTTGATCAAGGTATGCCATTACCTCTTACTTGGCTTATTATACAATATGCTTGTGTTATACGTGTAGTAAAATACTTGGCATATGATATTGGATGAAATTATTGTTCTTGCATGATATGTTGCTTGATTTTCCGTACTTATTGCTATGAACACATGAAACATAAGATATCTGGTCCATTATATGATAGCACTAAATCTCTTTGGTAGAATAGTGCATTGATGAAAGTACTAAATCTCTTTGGCAGAATAGTACATGTGAGCACTAAATCTCTTTGGCAGAATAGTGCATTTATGAAGTACTAAATCTCTTAGGCAGAATAGTACATGTGAGCACTAAATCTCTTTGGTAGAATAGTGCATGTGCTTGAGCAAACTTTACATATAATGGAAAGTCGTGGTAAAATATGTGTTCTCTTTTGTTAATGAACATCTTTGTGCAAGTATATGCTTTTTCTTATATTTCTTCTGTTACTGCCAAGTATTAGTTTTATCTTATTGCTAAGATATGATGAGAGGTATATGAAAGACACTTAGGCGTACTCAGTACAATATTCATGAAATATTGTGCTGACGTGTACCGCATGTAATCTTTTGTTTAGGTTATGGTTATGCTCTTGAAGATCCAGAATAGTGAGAGTTGTGTAGCGAGCGGATGTATAGGTGGACCTCTTGTCTTAAGATCCTGCAGTTTAGTGGTAGTACATGTATATGTATAAGTTTGCTGTTCAATATGTAATATCAAATGTTGTAACAATTCATGTTGTAATTATATGTTGAATGGTGAACATGTGTATATGGTTTTATTATTGTTCATGTATATGTGCTACTGATTGTTTCCTTCTGACTCCCTTGATTTTTTTCTTCTTAGCCTGGTGTGGGGGTTTAAATTGGGATTCTCGCTGAGCTGAGGGTTTCAATTTGGACGTCGCACATCAGATTAAGTTTTAGAAAATTCGGGGACGTCACAAAGGTTGTGTTGGACTGTGAAGCAGGTGACGTTTGATGACAACAAAGAGAAGCGGATCTTCCAAGGAGATAGGAAGATTCTTCCGACATGTCTAGTGTCAGCGATGGTGGCAGAAAAGGTATTGCGGCAAGGTTGTAAAGCATTCTTAGCTCACATCGTGGATACCAAGGTGAAAGGTCCTAGCATCTTGGAGGTGACCGTTGTTCGAGAGTTTGCAGATGTGTTTCCTGATGAGTTCCCCGGTGTTCTCCCTCCCTGAGAGATTGATTTTGAGATCAATCTGGTACCAGGAACACAACCGGTGGCACAGACGCCATACAGGATGGCTCCAGCAGAGATGGCAGAGTTGACGAAGCAGTTACAGGAGTTGTTGGAGAAAGGCTTTATTCGATGGAGCACGTCGCCTTGGGGTGCTCCAGTGTTGTTCGTTAAAAAGAAGGATGGGTCGATGTGGTTATGTATAGATTACCGGTAGTTGAATAAAGTAATGATCAATAATAAGTACCCATTGTCGAGGATAGATGATTTGATAGATCAAATGTGTGGTGCTACAGTGTTATCAAAGATCTGGATATCATCAGTTGAGGATTAAGGTGGACGACATACCAAAGTCAGGGTTTAGGATGAGGTATGGTCACTTTGAGTTTGTGGTTATGCCGTTTAGGCTAACCAATGCACTTGCTGCTTTCATGGACCTGATGAACCGAGTGTTCCTTCTGTTCCAAGATTAGTTTGTTGTAGTCTTTATAGACGACATCTTGATCTATATTCGGGACAGGCAAGAGCACGAACAACATCTTTGACAAGCGTTGACTCTTCTCTGCCAACATCAGCTGTATGCTAAGTTCAGCAAATGTGAGTTCTATTTGAAGGAAGTGACTTTCTTATGTCATGTGATATCTACAGAAGGAGTCCAGGTGGACCCTAAGAAGGTGGAGTCAGTGGCAGATTGGGAGCAACCAAAGATGCCGACATACGTTTGTATTTTTTTGGGTTTGACCGGATACTACCGGAGGTTTATCAAGGACTTCACTGCGATCGTGTTGCCAATGACAAAGTTGACCAGGAAGGATGTACCTTTTATTTGGGATGATCATTGTCAACAAGCTTTCCAGAGTTTGATGGAGAAGCTGACTAGTGCTCCAGTGCTATTGCTATCAGAGCCTAGGAAGGGCTATGTTGTTTTCTGCGATGCTTCCAAGAAAGGCTTAGGTTGTGTGCTAATGTAGGAAGATCATGTGGTTTCTTTTGCTTCACGACATATTAAGAAACATGAAGAGAATTATCCAACACATGATTTGGAGTTGGAAGCAGTGGTCCATGCATTAAAGATTTGGAGACACTATCTTTTGGGAAGGTGTGTCAGATCTTTATAGATCACAAGAACTTGAAGTATATCCTTTCTCAGAGTGAGCTGAATATGCGACAACGTCGTTGGATGGAGTTAATCAATGATTATGATTGCACCATTGAGTATCATCCTGGTAAGGCAAATGTGGTAGTTGATGCGCTTAGCAGAAAATCTTCTTCTCTCTCCACGAAGAAGGCACAATTGAGTTCCTTAGTATGTCACAGGCGGGATATGTTTGTCTCCTTACGGAAGATGAATGTTCAGTTGGAAGTTTCCTTGTTGGCAAGAATGTTGGCACAAATGCAAATCTAGCCTACACTGAGATAGCAGATCAAAGACGCACAGTAGATAGATGATACAGTGCAGTTGATCAGATCAGAGCTTGGCAGCAAAAAGCATGATGGGTTCAATGCGTCTAAGGATGGACTAGTTTGCTATCATGGTAGGATGGTGGTCCCCGATGTTGAAAATCTAAGAAAGCTAGTGCTCAAGGAAACACACACATCGATGTATGCTATGCATCCAGGAGTCACCAAGATGTATCATAACCTGAAGGACTTGTGTTGGTGGTCTGGCTTGAAGAGAGATGCAGCCGAGTTTGTGGCTAGGTGTGCAATATGCCAACAAGTTAAGGCTGAGCATCAGAAGTCGATAGGTACGTTGCAAACCATGCCAATAAGACAATGGAAATGGGATCATATAACCATGGACTTCATAGTTGGTCTACCAAAGACAGCTAGGAATCATAATTCCATTTGGGTGATAGTGGATAGGTTGACAAAATCTACTCATTTCATACCGATAAAGACGACGTATAAAGCAGAGAAGCTTGCTCAGGTGTATGTAGACGAGATAGTGCGTTTGCACGGTGTACCAACAACAATAGTCTCCAACAGAGGTCCCCAATTCACGAATCATTTCTGGGAACAACTGCACAAGGCTTTGGGAACTCAGTTGAGGTTTAGTACCACTTTCCACCCACAGACGGATGGATAGTCTGAAAGGACTATTCAGACTTTGGAGGATCTTCTCCGAGCGTGCGTTTTGCAGTTCCTAGGCAGTTGGGATGAGCATCTCAGTTTGATAGAATTCACTTACAATAACAGTTACCAGCGGACCATTGACATGGCTCCTTATGAGGCTCTATATGGAAGGAAGTCACTACTACAGAAATGGCTTATAATGTCACTTTTAAAGGCATCGGTTGCATAAGTACACCGACACCTAAAAAGTAAAATGTCAGTTTTTAAAATAAACTGACATCAATCTGTGAAGGGTGACCAGACATGGGTATCACTTTTATTCGGTGTTGGTTCCTTAATAAAAAACTGACACCTAAAATTAACCGCCAAATCCAAAATTTCCAGCGAAAAAAATTACCTCCAAAATTTAACATAGGACGTCGGTCATTAACTAATAAATGGACGACTAAAGGTTATTCACGAAACAGAAATTGGGCACATTTTGATCGTCAGTTTTACAATAATGACTGACACTTATGGGTTTTCCCGCACTGTTCGTGGAAACTTTTTCACACACTTTGAGCATCGGATGTGTAAAAAAATCGACGACTATAGTCATTAATCGAGAACAAATTTTTTAATTGGCATATGCAGATAGACGTCGGTTTGTTTTCTAGTTAAACCGACGTCTATCATTGAGAATAGGTGTCGATTTTTGTGTAGAACCGACACCTTTAGTTTTATGTGTCGGTTTTAGTTAATAACCGACACCGAATGTTAACTTAAGTCACTCGCGCGAGCCACACTCTTCCCCTTCTTTGTTTCATTAATTTTTGCGATTGAGGGTTTGTTGGTCTGGCGATTCCTCTACTCCACCGTCGTTTGCCACTCGCTGCTCCTCTGCCTCTGCCTCCTCCGCCGTTTGCTGGTTCTTTGGTCGCAGACGCCGCCGCCACTCGCCGCTGCCAGTCACCGCACCTGTACTTTTGCCTCCACCGCCTCTACTTCCGCCAGTCGCCGCCAGTTCTCCAGCCGCTACTCTCCAGGCCGGCCACAGATCTTAGGGCTCTACTCCTTGCTCTCCAGGTCGTAGGTCGCTGCTCCGCTCCCTCCGCCTTGCTCATTCATCGGCTACCTACCTGTTTCCTGCTCGTCGGCTGCCCTCTCTACTACCTGCCGACTCCCTGCTCACGTGGTTGTTGATCGCCGCCTGCCTGCTCACCCCCTGATTGCTTGCCTGCCCTCCATCTCGCCCTCTCTCCCTGCTTACGCTCGACTGGGATCAAACAGAGGTAAACATCCCCCAAAAACCCTATTTTATTACATTGTTTGATCTTAAATCACATAGACTTAATCAACATTGCTACTTGTATGATTTTAGTGATTAAAAACATTCTTTCCAGGTACCTTAGTAACTAATGTTCCCTTGAGATGAGTGTTAATTGAGCTAGCTTGCTTACTTTCCTTGTAATGTATCTTTTATGTGCTATGACCCACTAGTCACCTTTAGAGTATTAAAATGATGCAACTTGTACAGTTGTTAAGTTTAAATCTATAAATCCCAAGAAATGACATCACCCCACAAAATCAGTAGTCACTATTATGTCTTGTATACTCTAGAATCAAGATCTAATACTTGTATGCTATTTTAACACCATGAGACTTTTTTTCTCATTCTAATGGATTATTATGACCTATGATATTCAAGAAAACCCTAATTTGATGAGCATGTTGTTAATCATGTTAATTATGATTCTTTTATTTATTTTGATGTCAATATATAATTATGTGATCCCAACATCTTAAATTGAATTAGAATGATTTCAATGAATTATAGGGTTTTAAAGTCGATAATCGTGTACATGCGGAAATAAGGTTATTAAACCAATAGTTATAACATAGTATGATCTTAATCTGATCTGGATGTTAATAATAACTTAATTAGTATGTTAAATATGATGATTAGGGCTATACATATAATGTCTAGTAATGATTCCTAGACCTTTTGTCATTAGGGTAATTTTTATACATGTTTGAGTAAATCAGGGTTCTAATCTACCCTTTTGTCCTATATTTGATGCTAATTGTGCATATATGTTGAGTTTCATCTTACTCTTACCTAAGAATTGTTTTTCTTAATCTCTTATACATCACTATATTTTAAGGTTAGTCTCTCTACAAGAGTGTGGGGATTAATTGGGTTTCACGTTAGTGAACATTGAAGATATTGGCGAGAAGGGTGAACCATTCATATTGTCATCACTGGCGAAACAAGTATTTTATATCGATGATCCTGCAAATGATAAAGGGTGAACCATTCATATTGGATCATAATGAAGGATTGTTAATTGATAAAAGATCACAATATTAGAAGCATGGATGTTAATATTTTTATTATGTTTTATTTTTCTTAATGTGAACTTTACAATGTGAATGTGGACTTTACAATGTGAATTACTTTACAATGTGAATGTGAACTTTACAATGTGAATGTGAACTTTACAATGTGAATGTGTACTTTACAATGTGAACTTTACAATTAGTGTTACTTTACAATGTGAAGTTTATAATTGAAATGTGAGCTTTCGGATGGCTGAGCATTCCCATGATGACCGTGCTGATGATCACCTTGAGGGTGAGGATGTGATTTCACTACCTGACAATGTTAGTTAATTTTAATTATGAATATATCCCTGAGGTTTCTATCTATATGTTCATTTATAATTATATCATGTAAGTGTGTTTTTTTATCAAATTTTAGGCCGGTGATGTACCCCCTGAAGTTGTTATAGCACTTGATGAGCAACAAAAGAAAATTTAGAAAGTGAGGGGCATCACAATGATGAACAAGTTAATACATCAAACGGGAAATGGACCCAAATTGGATGTGGATTTCAATCAGGCAGGAAATCCATATGGAGTGAACCGCAACTCATTTGTTTCATATCTTGGGGTTCTTACTCGTAGCCATTGCAGTCCTATCCTAGAATCATGGCATAAAGTTCCTAAGGGGAAGAAAGACTACATATGGAAGGAACTATGTGTGAGTTATTATCATTTGTAATTCTATTTGTGTAGATTACTAATTTTTAGGATACTAGTTAATAGAAATTCTATTTAATTTGCAAAGCATATTTGATCTGGAAGAAAAGCTGCATCATATATGTGTGATGCAACATTGTGGGAGGGTCCTAAGGAAGTATAGGACCAATCTCACCTGAGATTACATACGCGATGCTGTGAATAGGTTCTTGATTGATTCCAATTCTAGACATTGATCAGTATTTCACTAACTCTACACTAATATTTTTTGTTTGTATTATCTTTGAAAAATAAATATAGGAAGAAGGAAGCCACACAACAATGGAGCTACTTGGACCCCAAAGAATGGGAGGAGTTTGTTACCCAAGGAAAAACAGATGAATTCAAGGTATTAAGCACCACTCCCAATTAAATTAATATACATTTTTATGTATTCACCTATTCAAGATTAACCTTTAGTGTTACTAACCAAATCAATGTGCTAACTAAGTAGGCTAAGAGCGATGCTCAACGAGCAAGGCGTGCACTGAATGTGCTCGACCACACAATGGGTCCAAGAGGATATCCAGGCATTCACCAAAGACTACAGGCTGAGTATACTCAGCCTACTGCTACTCAAGAGACTGTAGAGTCCTCTACTGCTGCTCCCTCACCTCTGCCTTGTCATGTTATGTGTATAGCTAGGAGGCAAAATAATAAGGGAGAGATACCAAAGCCTGCAACCGCTGAGGCGGCTGCAAAAATGGTAAAAATAAACTCGTAGAGAAATCTATCGATATTGATTATTGTTATGTTTACTTACAAAT
Organism: Alisma plantago-aquatica; assembly: GCA_963693085.1. Taxonomy (NCBI): domain Eukaryota; kingdom Viridiplantae; phylum Streptophyta; class Magnoliopsida; order Alismatales; family Alismataceae; genus Alisma; species Alisma plantago-aquatica. The sequence goes on from OY856409.1 coordinate 1,517,337,514, forward strand.
TTTTATTGATGGTGATTAGCGGGAGCTGCACGAGCAGAGGAAGGAAGGCAAGTTCATCCCTCAGGGAACAAGGGATGAACTGACAGTTGCTCTGGGTAACCCAGAGCATCCCAGATGTTTAAGGGATACAGGTGTTGGTGTGGGCATCAAAGCGTTCTTTGTGCCATCCCAGCGCAAACATGTCCCAAAAGTGGGACTTTCACAAGCTGAGGTAACTTATTCTTATTTTAGAACGTTATTGCGAAAGGGAATTCAATAATAAAAAACTAGCATTTCTTTTATCCATGTATAGGTACATTCCTTAATTGATATGAGAGTCCAGGAAGTAGTTGATATAAGACTCCAGGAAGCAATGAAGAAGTGGCAGGCATCTCAGACAGCCACTCAGACAACACCTGTGGCAGACCTCTCTTCTCCTACTTCTCGTACTGTAGAGGTTGGGAGTAATCCTATAGACCCACAACCTAGCACGTCCTCTGTAAGTATTTTTATGGCATATATAATATCTAGTCTGTTCAAGATGATATGTTTGTGTATATATGCATATAACATTCTTTACGTAAATTTGTAGGGGTTGTAGCCATGCCGACTAAAAAGTGAAGGATATATCGTTGCAGAGGCATCGGCTTACCCACCCCTTAAAGGGTGCATGTTTCATGGGAGTCCAGTACCAGATGGCATGGTACGTATGAGCTCGATACATATACTCCCTAGATGGACGCATCTTGTACTGCCTCATGCACACCCAAATGCTGAAACACTTGGTGAGGCAGTAGGCGGAGTGATACTGTGGCCCGAAGCGGATGTCCTCTATACTGATATTGTATGATAAATTTTCATTACTTTAATGTGTTAGTGTGTATATATATATGAGTCAATTGATATGAAATTATATATCCAGGTCAAAAAGACGAGACCCGCTACATCTCGGCCTCCACCTCCACCTCCTCGACTACCAAGTTGGCTTCCAGGGGACCTACACGCCTCGATAGGTCCTAATTGTAGGAGTGTGGCAGTATGGATCGGCAAACATAATCCAAATTTCCCTATAAATGTTACTATTCCGGAGAATGATGTAGGTAAATCATACGATAACAATCTATTTATACAAGTTTAGCATACGTATTAATGCATACATGATAGAAGTTCTGGATACGTATTAATGCAGGTCAAACATTCGGAAATGACATATTTATACAAGATATTTTGGAGTTGTTTAGTTATGAATGGTTGAACACATCTATGATAGAGCTATGGATATGGTGAGTAATGCATACAGCAATCTGGTTTATACATCCATATACCTTGTTTTATATACAGAAATCTAGTTTCTTATATATTAATGCATACGTAATACATGTTTTGCAGCCACTTATGCAAGACATGTACAAATTTTGGGTTTTCCCATGTTGTATTTTTGGTTCCATCTTTGATTAGTCTTGTAGATACAGACATTTCTTCAGTTACTTCATACTACTGTGATGCTTTTGAATATTTTGGTAAAAATAATAAGACGGTGATAATAGCTCCATTCAATGTCGAGTAAGTTTACTTTGCTTGTAATTTGGACTTAGCAAATTACATTTTTATTGCGGATATTGAGTTATTAATTTTCTACTTTCTTACCTATAGTGGTAAGCATTAGGAGTTATTATTTATTGTCCCCAACACATTCACCGTCTATTATCTAGATCTTGCGGGGAGTGAGTTGGATGTATTATATGGGCATGCAATTAAAAGGCCATTATTCTCATGAGAAATATTTTATGTTTTTATATTTGTTAACATCTGTTACTGCATTACTATTTAATTATGCAATTTAATGTGTTACATTAACATATATAGGGATTTACAAGAGTACAAAAAAGCTGGAGGAAAGGTCCCCAGGAAAAAAAATCTGACACTCATTTGGGACAATGTGAAAGTAATTTCCTTACTCCAATGTATATATTATTTATGTGAACTGTGCTTATTTGTATTTTTGAATATTTTGTATGTTTCAATTTATAGTGTGCTACACAAGACAACGGTTGGGCATGTGCCTACTATGTGATGCGATTTATGTACCTAATCATCAAACATGCCGTATTGGAAATCGATAACATACAACAAGTATTATAAATAGTCTCGTTAGATAATATGAAATATATGAATCTTATTATATATTATTATAATTATGTATATACGTCATTCTCTTTGTAGGTCTTTAAAACTAAGGACTTCAACACAGGTGCAAAGCTTTTCGATGTACATGCTCCCTATATGAGAGATGAATTAGATGTTGTAAGAGAAGATTGGGCAAAAGACCTGCAAAGAGTGGGAATTTTTCAATATGATTTTGTTGACAATGATGACAATGATGAATAAAGAATAAATTTGTTCTCATAATTAATTTTGTGTGAATGTGAATGAATTTTTATGAATTGTCATGTGTGTGTGAAAATCATCAATACATGAATGTTTCTACATGTCTCTGAATGTGAAAAGAGATGACATAAATGGAACTACAGATTGCTACTAGTTTCTACATGTGTGTGATGAAAAACTAATATGAATTAAATGTTCTTATACATGAGTGTAAATCACATATATATAATATTGTCCATCATGTTAATTTTGCAGGTTTGAGGCTTGTTGTTGGTTGATATCAATGGATATCGTAAAACCTGCAGTTCATAACTGATATGCAGGTTTCTCATCTTATGACCAGCCACAGTAGGTCTGCAGACTGACAGAAAAAAAAATCAAAACATAGGCGTCAGTTATTTGAACAAAACTGACACCTAAGACATGTGGCGACAGTTTTTGACCTAAAACCGACATCTATGTGACCAGGTACAACGGCTGTGCTGGGAACCACGGTCGGGGTGGCAGGCAGGGGATATGGCGTCGGTTATTTTCATAAAATCGACGCCTATAATGCCTTTGCTGGCATGTTTTTGGTGGCAGGAAGAGTTTTGGCGGTGGTTGTTTAGTAAACAGCTGACGCCTATAGTCCCTTTGCTGGCACGTTTTCGGTGGCGGGAAGAGTTTTGACATCAGTTGTTTAGTAAAAAACTGACGCCTATAGTCCCTTTGCTGGCGCATTTTCAGTGGCGGGAAGGGTTTGTGCGTCGGTTGGAATCTGACGCCGAAGGTGTCCCCCTTTAGCGGCACCCACTTGGGTGTCACTTTGAAATTGACACTAAAGAGCTTAAATAACCGACGCTAAAAGGTTGTTATGTAGTACTGATTGCAGATCCCCTTTATGCTGGTATGAGTCTGGTAAGTATCAGCTTTTGGGTCTGGAGTTGGTACAACAGACGACAGAAAATATCAGAGTGATACGACAAAAGCTGAAGGCGGCACAGGACAGACAAAAGTCTTATGCAGACAATTTCCGACAACCTTTAGAGTTTCAAGTGGGAGATAAAGTGTACCTCAAGGTCTCACCTTGGAAAGGCATGCTAAGGTTTGGCCGAAAAGGAAAACTGGCACCCAGGTATATGGGGTCATACCCGGTAATGGCACAGGTTGGCAAGGTAGTTTACAAGTTAGATATGTCACCAAAGTTGCACATGTTGCATCCAATGTTCCATGTCACCATGTTGAAGAAAAGTCACCCAGACACAGGGATGGTGATTCAGCCTGTTGAGGTTGAGCTTGATGAAGACGTGACCTATGAGAATGGTCTGGTGGCGATCCTTGATAGAAGAATAAAGAAGCTAAAAAGGAAGGACCTGGTTCTTGTGAAGGTTCTTTGGCATCATCGTGGTGTTGAGGAAGCCACGTGGGAGCTTGAGGAAGAGATGAGGCGGAAGTATCCCTCGCTTTTCTCTTCGAATTTCGGGGACGAAATCCCTTTGTAGAGGTTTATGGCTTGTAAGGACCCTGACCTTCATTTTGGGCTTACCCTATTTGTTTTGCCTAAACCTTGTGCTTGGTTGCTTGCTAATCACCTTTGATAGTGATTAGAGTTTGCTTGTGCTTTGTTGAGAGTTGGAGGTGCTGCTTGCAAAATAACCTGATTCAAGGTCAAAGAGCAAGTTTGCCACCTTGAGAGATGTCTTTCTCTCTCTTTGCTTCCTCTAGGGTTGAGAGGAAGGTTTGGGCTCATGACTTGAGTTGTCTTGGGCTTGGTTGAGCTCTTTTGGGCCTTGCCTTGCTTGGTTGAGCCATGTATCAAGCAAGGTTGCTTTGTATTGGCCATGGGGTATCGCCCATGGGGGTGTGTCAACCATGGAAGAGTAGTGTGTCAGCCTTTGACCTTTTTTGACCTCCTTGCCTTTGTTGTGTCACCCTAGCTTGGATACATGGCTGAACCTTGGTTGAGTGGTGGCATGGCATGTGCAAGAGTTTTGCAAAGTGGTGAAACGTGTGGACAAGTGTCCCTTGGTAAGGGGACACCTTGCCTTGGTTTAACCATGACCCCCCATCTATATATTCCTTGCATTTCTCTTCCTTAGGATTCCTTTTAGCTCTTTGTTGCTCCTCTCTTACTTGCGTGCATAATACACCTCTCCCTTGCAACCTTTGTGGCCGATACCCTTGGAAGAGCTAAGGTTGGTGGCTGATCCACTTGAAGGAATTCTTCTTCTTCTTCTTCCTTTATCTTGGTGTCCGAACCCAAGGTGGGTCTTGTCCTTTGGTAAGCATCTTCCCTCTCTCCTTAGCATCTTATTCTCCATCTTGGATACCCTTCGGCCATGGTGGTTATGATCCTTGTTCCTTTTCTTGAGGTGGCCGAAAGTGGTGAGCCTGGAGCAAGGAGCTAGAGCTTGGAGCTTTGGAGCTTGAGGAGTTTTCTTAAGGCAGGTTACATAACTTCTAACCCTAGATATACTACCTTCTCTATGTTTCATGACTCATATATGTTGATGATCGGCTGTTGCATGTTATGTTTCTTGCTCTAGTACATGTTGTTGAACTTATGGATATAATGAGCATGATGTTGTTTATATGCCTTTGGATCTAGTTGGCCGAGCTATAGTTTGGGGTTTTCTTGGGTAGCAATACCCCTTTCTCTCCTTGGTTAAGAGAAGTGAGTTTGAGCTCTAGTAATGTGGGCAATACCCCTCTCTCATTTAATTTGAGAGGTGAGCTTATATTCTAGTTGCTTGGGCAACAGCCTCCTCTCACCATGGATTAGAGAGGTGAGCTCTTGGATATGTTTTGACCCATGTGGAGATTGGTCCTTGTGGTTGCCCGATTTGTGATAGAGGTAGTGTAAAACCCCTCTCTCTTAGTTGTTGAGAGGTGAGCCGACCTTCTTGATCAATTAGGGTTTGGTGCCCTTGTGATGGAGGTTGAAGATGATCTTGTTGGGTGGTGTCTTGCACGACATGACCTTGGAGTTGTGCTGCCCGACAGCCTTGTCTTGAGTTGTATACTTGGGCGACACACCTAGTTGAGATGGTTTGGTTGACGCCCAGTATGGTCCCCTTTGCTTAAGATGGAGTTTGGGAGATACACCTTATATCTTGTGCTCTGGACGATACATCTTGAAGTAAGGTTGCCCGATACCCCTACCTTGTGTTGATCTTTGGCCAATCCATATGATGAGTTGGCAATTGTTTTGCCTTGGTGCCCGATATTCCTTACCCACCCTAAAGTTAGGGTTTGGATGACATGGTTGCTAGACCCTTGGATGGGCTCTTGGCCGACATGTGTTTCCTTGGTGACATTTTGAGTATGTTGCATGATACCCTGTTTAGGGTTAAGTCTTAGATGATAAACCATGTACAAAGGATGCCTGATGCACCCCCTTTCTTGAGATGGTCTTAGCCAATAGGTTTTGATAGCTTGGTGCCCTACACAGCCTTGGCCATTATCCTTGTTTAGATGAGCTTGGGCGATATGGTATGGTGCCCAGGATGGCTTTGGCCGATACCACCATGTCTTAGTTGAGCTTTGCTTATATGAAGTGTTGGACGATATGGCTTAATGCCTGACATGCTAGCCCTAGATGTTGGCCGTTATGTTGCTTCATGGCCATGCACGACACCATCCTTGGGCGTCATAGGTACCTTGGCCAATAGGGTTAACCCTTGGATGATGCTGAGATGGTTGCACAGTAGGGGCACCTTGGGAGACACCCCTTTGGTTGATATGGTTCATGTTGGAGATTAGCCGATAGTGAAACCTAACCCTAACCCTAGCTTGGTACACGATAGAACCTTGGCCGATAGCCATGGTAGTGTTGCACGTTGTACCTTGGTGCTGGCTACCCAACACCCTGAGTGCTAATGGAACCTTGATGCATGATAGAGGATGTGCAGTGGTTGGCCGATATGGTGGTGAGTTTCCTTAAGGTTGGAAATCCTAGCTGTTATACCTCTGGTAAGGGTTTTTCTATACCGAACACATCTTTGGTGAGGGATGGCGCTGCTCGCCAGACCATTAGTGAGGGTTGCAGGAGCTTTGGTGAGGGTTCAAATGACCTAAAATGCATATAGCTATTATACGCGGTCATATCTCTATTGTTAACAATGATACAAGTGATATGATGCAATCACCTTGAACTCTGCAACTATGAATGATAAATCTTATGTATGATGTACTCATAGATGCTTCTTCATACTTGATAGCATAATCATTCTGTTCATCCATGATGGCTTCAGTAATCTCTATAAATGTGTTTACTAACCATGCAAATATTTCATGTGGATTCATTGCCTGGTAAGAGCTATGAGATATATGTTCTTTGACTAGCACAATGTGATGATAATCCTTGATAATGAAATAACAAGTAGATAGGTCTGAGGACATGATATAAGGCTGAGTTCCTAGTTGAGGTGTTATCCTCTGTTGATGAGATAAGGGATGTGTTCCCAGGATGTTGATGCATGTTTGTGATGCCTCGAGAGGGAGTGGTTAATATCATGAGGGATTGAGGTCCCAGGACAGTATGATGATGATGGAAATAATGATGTAATCCTATGTGGCTATGTTTATACTTTGTTTTACCTCAACAATTGGCTTAAAATATACTAAATAATTATAGATGAATATATCATGTAGTTTGCCCTGGCCATAGATCCATCATCGTCAGTATTTGGTGATGGTGAAACAGGTTTATCCTGTGGGATTACCTGGACCGAATATTTTTGAATATGCGAGGTTTCCCCTAGCCTAAAATAGGAGGGAGGGTTTGAGTGCAGTTGTTGTTGCAGACTGAGGATATACAGAGCATGGTGAACATACCCATGTCTCAGGATATGAGATGATGAGCATGATGTGTTCATGGCTCGGATGTATGTATATATGTATATATGGGTAGCTTGCGGAGCTGACCCAGAGACTGAGGCCTATAAGCATAAGACTGCGGTCTTGCTTGATAATTCATGCACTGACCACGAGAAGGTGAGGTCATGGAGTTCGGATCTCCTTAGACCTTGTATGGCACCGGATTGGGATTCACAACCAATGGTTCGATTTGAGCAGGGAAGGCTCACTTCCTCGGGGCATAATAAAATGTAATCCAGCCGATTAAGTATATCTTGATTAGAGAAAAACAATGTACATTGTTTGAGGCCTTGCTTATATAGCTAGTCTAGTTACACTTTGCATATATGTGTACAATCCTTATATTCTGTGATAAGTTCTTATAAATCTTATCTTGTCAATCATGTTCCATAAAGAAATACTTGGTTATATGCCTCCCGGATATCTTGGTAAGCTTAATGGTAATAATAGCTGTGCTCAAAATGCTGCTCTTGTTATACGCTTTATCAATTATTTGTTGTTGTTTCTTTAACCTTTTGTGGTTTTATAGTTTCGACGGGGAGTTATTTTTCTTGCTGGGACTTTGTGTCTCACCCTGCTAGTTTACACCCTTTTTAGGTGATCGTTCTAGACATGATGGTGGTCGTGAGGTTGCGGCCGAGCAGTAAAAGAGCAGTAGAAGGCAAGAGATCAACATGTTGTTGTTTTAGTGGTTTTGTAGTAGAGTCCTAGTGTCATCCCTGTACTCTAAGATCCTCGATAGTGTTTGACGAAGTTTTCACGATGTCTAGCTGTTGAAATTTTTGTATATCTTGTTGTTGGTCGTACGTGGCCTATTATGTATGTATAAATAGGTGTTGAACTCTGGTGCTGACAGCATAGCTGGTTCCGTTGAGTTGTGGACCTATAACAAGGCTTGTGAATGTTTATATAACATGTCTTTCTACAGGATCTGGATGCAAAAGTTCTCTCATGCATGCTTTCTGCAATTGGTTTTAATTAACCCGTGTTTTCAGTAATATGAAGTTTTGCACGTTTTCACGTGACATCTCGTTGCCTGTGTGATGGCGGGGTGCCACATAAATCCCTTTGGTAGCTAATCCAAAGTCTTAGAATAGGTTTGATAGAGGATCACGAAATATTCTCTATCTATTGAATGAGGAGTCCATTTTGAAATTTTCATCCCTACAACCCCCTGAGTATATGATTCAATAAGAATCATACAGGGGTAGATTAAAATGCCAACATGTAACCCAGTGGATAATGTACATTACATAGTTCATTTTAGGGACTGGCGACTTTCCTATTCAGTTACTTTTACACTGGACATTCCTAAATGAGTACTATTTGTCCAGGTGAACTAGAGAGAGTAGACAAACTTGGCATTCCTTATCCTTTAAGGGCCTATCTAAAAGAGAATCTAGTACCTCTTGGTCATGAATATCTGAATAGGCCAAATCGTCCCCCATAGATATCTTTGCTTCTGAACAAAACAATTACGATCGGCCAACTAGAATGTGCATTACCCATATCGGAGATCCTCAATTGAGAAGATCTGTCGACCTGAGAGTATGACATCATCTAGAGTTCCTCGAACACACGCTGGGTAAATCTTTAACCCTTCCTCCTCTTACTAATACTACAGAGTGTTCTTGTAAATTATGGTCAATACCAAGTATGTAAGCAGGAATTTCAAATCCAGAGGTTAATCGTACTCTAACAACTTTACGTAAGCCAGAGTTTGATTTTTGGGGGTGATAGTAGAAAATTTGACATCTTTTGTTGGAACTATATGGTATGGTTTATCACCAACACCGATCTAATTATTTGGTCCCACTCGTTATTAGTGGGATCAGGGATATTTCCAGTAGGAAATATATCAAAGGGTTGGTGCTGGACAGGCTGAAAATCTGAGTTTATCAGAAGCCTAGTATGAAATTCCTAAAAAATTAGCTTTTTATGATTACATCGGTAATAATCCGGTAAAAGGGTGATTATTGAGAGTGGGCTCAATGGACAATGAAGATGGAAGAGCTATTCGATGGGTAGGACACCTTACATTTAGAGATAACGAATACCGTGAGCTTTATGTATGCAGTATGCTTACTTGTTTGAAACATTTCCAATAGTTTTAGTTGGTGGTGTTGGAATTGTGAGAGCAGATGTTCCCTTGAGAGCATGAAATGGATATCTCTATATATTTCTAACTCATATTTATGAAATGATAAAAGATGGCAAAATCTATACCAAGAATTGGTTCATGCGGGAATGGACGTACTCGTTCATGTAAAATTGGATGTAGAATACCAAAAGGAGTTATTCAAGTTCAAGCAAGTTTCAACAATACCATTGTAACTGTTACACATGTATGAGGTTGTGTGGTTTCTTGTTCCTCTGTTGGTACTTCTGGATTCGAGGGTGCAAGAAGAGGGACACCTTTTTCTGCTCAAGACGTAGTAGAAAATGTCATTCAGATGGTGGTGGATCACGGTATGCAGTGAGAAGAAGTCATAATAAAGGGTCCTGGTCCCGGAAGAGATACAACACTATGTGACATTTGTAGAAGTTATCTAGTTTTATGTTTGAATAAATTATCATAATAAACTTTTGGTAAAAGTTATTTCTTGGTCTGAGTGGGGATAGCATATTTTTTTACATATCCATGGAGTTTTAAAAAATCCAAACATCTCAGAGATAGATATATAGGTAGGGAATTTGTTGAATGAACCATACTCCTTCGTATATGTGAGGAGTCCATTGATAAAAATGGGTTGGGGAAAGCTTAAACCCAATTCCTATAGCAATGGATATAAGTGCAATCAAATTTCTTTTGGGGAGTTATACATTTGTGTATTGGTAAGACCATTCACTATTTCATATGATCACTACACTTCAATCGGGTTATTCGCTCTTACTGAAAAAGGAACTTAAAGTCAAATGCTTAATAATAAGGGTGACAAGATCATACATTTATATAAAACTTCTACCCCAATTTCCCTATTTAGCCAGGGCATTTTGGGGCAGTAGAATCTTTTATCATGAAGAGGACGAGCTACAAGAAAATGATTTGGAGTTCTTGTAGAGTGGAACCATGCAGTACCAGACTATTGATTATCGGCTTGGTAAGTCATTTGCTCACCATCTAGCTAATCAGACACAAGCTCCTTCTTGGGAGGATTCCTCCTTTTTCTCCTCGGTCTATGGGGTATTAGAAAAACTTATAAAAGGCCAAAATATTTGGGGGACTCTTCTAACCAGAAAAAAAATCTATAATTGTCAAAAAAGTTAGAAATTTGATTCATTCTAATCAAGCTTCCTTCCTATTAATGTGAGAATTCGTCTCAGATACAAGGAAATGATTCAGTTCCAAAGCCAATGATCGTAGTTCTCGAATCAGAAATCGAAAGTATTTTGGGGCATCCTCAGGGTTAGGTATTGTTCCACTAATGATTGTAGCACCAAGTACTTCCTAATGAGATCTAATATGATCAGCCCTGGAAGGGGATAGACCTAAGCGGAGCTAAAAGGGTTTTCAATGAGATGGAAAATGAAAATGATTAACCCCAAACATCACAAAATAATTAATTGAATAATTATGAAAATACATTATTAGAAATAATATTTGAAATAATTAAGAAATATGGAAATCTAGATATAGAAATGAAATAAATTCAATCATTATGAATATAGAATAATAAATATAGAAGAAATAAGATATGGAATAGAAGTAATTTCTAAAAATATGCTTTTTTTTACTACAAATCCTCATTTTGTATAAGATTAATTAGAATCATGAATTCATAATAATAGTCCAATTCTTAAGAAAATAATGAGAAAATAAGAGAAGAATGAAAAATGGATAAAAGTGAATTATTATACATAGTCGTGTCTAAAAATGAATGGATACACTTAATCTATATTCCTTGCACTTATTAACTCAATAATATTATTTTCAATAAATATACTTATCTTAAGACCGAATCCATTTGATTTCTAAAAAGGATTACAAATCCTAAACTTTTTGAGGAATCCTTCATCAATGGTTATGAATGAATAACTTTTTCAATTTTTTTCGACCTTGGTTGCATAGGAGCAAGTCAAAAATATTGAAAAATAGAACAATCTGATTTGATTCGTTCTCAATAGCCATGAGATGATCATCTTAGGGTAATCTTTTTGTTGATGGATGCTCCTATTACACTCATAGTCCCTGAAAGATGAGAACCAACTATGTAGAATCTATATCGATATATCAATTTAGTAAGGATTTATTCTCTACATTTATAGTAATCTATATTAGTATAATAATCTATATTAGATAAGTAAATTTAGAAAATGTATCTATATTAAAAAATTTATTGGAAAATGGAATTAGAAATAGAAAGCATATTATATACCTATATATAATAATGGATTTAGTTAATAATAATATAATTAGCTATAATTAGCCAATTAACTATTTCATTGGTATTAGTTATTGATTGGAGTTCTTATTTTTGTTACTGGGATTAGACATATGTGGATATCAAAATCAAAAAAAATTCATTGATCAGTATATAGAATTCAAATAATATATTTTATGAAAGTATAATTCCTTATATTTGCAATCATGTGTATCATAGGGGATCAATATGAAATCATATCCAAAGATCTAGGTCAAGGAAGGCATATGCCAAACATTAATACCCCCTAAAGTCACAGGAAAAACACCTGGCATAGACACCTAATCTTGAGTGAAAAAATACCGCAGCTTTGGTATTTTTCAATATAACGTGTAGTAAATCAACAAAACCTAAACGAATACCATAATTGGAATTATTTCATTACCCTAAATAAATCTCTTTTTATTTTTGCAAAGGAGAATCAAAGATTATTTTGTTCTTATATAATTCCTATGTATCTAAATATGAATCCATAATACACCATTCCAAAGTGATCTATTAATCTTCTAATAAGTTGTTTCATGGAAGCACTATTGATCACTTTATTGTGAAAGACTAGATTGGCATGCTCTTCCATAAGTACTACCTCCATATTATGCCATAAGTAATACTTCTGTATTCTGCTGAGTAGGATTCAAAAATAGGTCTGAGTCGGTGATTTGAAAACTTCCTTTCTTGAATCTAGATTCATGCATAAATTTCCATAATTAAGGTAAACCATATACAAATGAAATGAAAACAATTGAGTGTCAATCCTCAAGTTTTATTTGTAAAGTTTTGATTCCTTTGTAATCAAAACCTAAAGATCTATGAACAAGACCATGCTTAACTAGCCAGATGGATGAATGACCCTGCATTCTCTTCATTTCCCCCCACATTTGTATTTCTATTTATTTGTATGAGTATTTCATATTTACAATGAAATTTATAAATATTGACATGTTGTTCACTATTCTATTCTATTATGCACTAACAACAACTATCAACCTAATTCACCAATTCTTGGGAAAATTTTAAATTGGTTTTTGATTTCAACGATATTTCATATAATATCTCTGAAGTAGATGGTCATACAAATTAAATGAGGTCTTAGAAAAATAGAGGGAAGAAGAAAATCAAGAAGAGCCAAACGAAGATCATGAAATTCGTTCAAGAAAAGTCAAACATCTGGTAATTTATACTGATAAGGATCAAGATAGCAAGGTCGAGCCAAGAGCATTTTTGTTCTTAGAGAAAATGATGGATGTAAGAATCCACATATGATGATGTCCTTCATGTTGCATGTTGTTTTCTACCACATTGATCGAATCCATTTTATTTCTAAAAAGTATTACTAATCCTAAATTTTTTGAGGAATCCTTCACCAGTGGTTGTGAATGACTGACTTTTTCAATCTTTTTTCGACCTTGGTTGCATCGAAGCAAGTAAAAAAGATTGTAAAATAGAACCATCTGATTTGATTTGTTCACAATATCCATCAGATGATCATTTTAGGGTGATCCTTTTCTCAACGGTGCTCATATTGCACTCATAGCCTCTGAAGGATGAGAACCAACTATGTAGGGTCTACATCGATAATTCAAGTATTTTATACGTCATTAGTTTGATTCTTTGTAGGAACACATGAGCTATTTTCCTTGGTAACCAATAATTGTAGTTTTCTGATATTTGAGGATTCCTTCGATGTTTTTTCCTACATGGAGGAAATAAGGTAATTAGGTGATATACTATATGTATATGCCTATTGAAACTCCTTATACTGAATTATGTATTTTGTTACCATTTTCGATAGGATGACTCATTACACACACAAACACACACACACACGCACACAGATATATATATATATACACATACATACATATATATACATAAGCTAGAATACACTACTGACAAAGAGTGGCTCAAGTGGTCAAGCACAATGTCTCCTCATGAAGGGACCTGGGTTCGAATCCTAGCTGCCACCTTCGTTTACCACCCTCCCGAACATTCGGCCTCTGTCACGGGCATGGGAGAGGGGGAGAGAATGCCTCTCTTTATCCCATAGGCTAAAATACACTCAAGTAGTTTTTCATGATGAAATATTTTTTTTCAAAGATCTAATCCATTGATCTTCTGAAACATGTTGTGAATAGCTCATACGCAAAATTTGAGCACATTTGGACATTTATAGGTCATGTTATAAAGACCGCAAAAATTATGCATTTCAAATTAGTTTCATGCGTCGATTTCGTTATCCTTGGATGAGTGACTTATACTCATCCAAATGGGCTCAAAATCTGTATGTAGTCTAGTTATAGTATGATGGTGAAGATCAATGGTTTACATTTTGCAAAAAATAGTCTTGATATGCAAACACACTTGAGTGTATTCGGGCGATCTGTACACTCGAGTGTATTCTAGCCTGACTCTCTCTCTCTTTCTTATATATATATATACATATATATATATATATACATACATATATATATATATATATAAAAGTATATATATATATATATATATATATATATATTCACTCTCTCCCCGTACTGGTGGATAAGCTACGTTGCATGCTTCAGGATTTAACGCTATTTTGTGCTGATATAGAGTAGTGATGCCACCAATTGCAACTATGTGTGTTGCTTCTTTACGTGCGTGGAGTAGTCATATAACTATTTGTAATTGCATTGTAAATAACAACATGTGCATGGAGAAGAGATGCAAGCCTGATCTAATAGTAAAAATGGCAGCTGACAACCACAACAATAATTAGACAAGTAAGATGTAAAGAAAGATATTTGGAGATGTGAAATACCAATATTCAACATGTATTATGTCTGAATGTGAAATAGAATTTAAAATTTAGTAATCTCTATAAGATGGAGGAAATAACAATAACTAATGTCAACGTTTGGCGAGTAAAAGATGACTCAAAAGGTTTAAAAAAAACATATAAGGAATATCCACAAGTAAAGAAGTGTATTCTGGTGATGTATACTAAGAGACAAATAAAGAAAGATGGCATTCTATAATAAGAAGGAAAGGTTTGTAACAAGAACATAGAATTCATAATAGAAAGGAAAAAATTGTAAACATGGATGGAAATTTGTAATATAAACTGCATGTATCAAATTATACTATCCAAGATAATGAATCTTGGTACATCAAAAGTTGTAATACTATGGAACAATTTGTAATGCAAAAAGATAATTCGTTACAAGAATGATAAGTGTTACGACCCCACCTCCCGATAACCCCCAATTAAGGGAGACCAAGAGGTCGAAGCCGCACCCATGACTTCCGGATCAAAGGTTCGACAATAAACCAAGAATAATTATCACATTTTAACATACTAAACTGAAAAGCTATAAGAAAATAAACTTTGCATACCTTTTTGAAATTTTGGATTTCTAGCTTCTATCCACATAATGATTCTACGCTATCTAATCCTCCTTGTATTTTACTTCATGTATTTCACAATGTGACAATTTACTATTTGTCCTTTTGGCTGGGACCTAAAATGCCGACAAACAAAACGTCGGTCAGCCGAAGCTGGTATGTGGGGGAAACAATAATCATGCAAATATGATAACAATGTAATCATTCAATTAATCATTTATCAACCAAGATTACGTTTTAAGCCAAACTACTCAATCCATACCTATCCACAATTCTGTGTTGTCCCTGTAAGGACTTATATGGTACCTCTGTAAAGGTGGAGTCGCATGGCACCACCCTAAGGTAGCCCAATATTTAACTCACTGTGACTTGATGGACCAACCCTCTAGGTAGCCATGTACTAAGTCATTCCATGACCTGATGGGCCTACCCTCTAGGTAGCCATGTACTAGGTCATCCATTACGACACAGAGGGGACCAGGATCTGAGCTAGTAGGCACATATCTTATGTGATAGTCATATCCATATTATAGTTTGCATGAATTAAATTCATCCAACAGTTAATTCATGTCATCGATGAAAACTTCAAAAAACCTCGGAAAACTAACTCGAGATATTCATAAGCGTAATCACATACATGAGTTGATGAGTCATGCAGATTATTCATCATATACTTCATGTATATACAATCAAGCCAATCATCAGATCCAAGCAAGTAATTCAATCATCACATAACTCCTGAAAAGAATATGTAATCTATTTATTACACATTTCATCAAGAATCTTTTCTATTGACTTGAATTCACTTCCTAGGGTTTTGTGTCCGGATTAGGGTTTCATCAATATTCATTAGGGTTTCTTAGATCAATTTCTCAAACTTTATCCCTTTTGGTTAACAAACCCTAAACTACTTTTTTCCATTTATACAAACCCTAATTGCTCAAACTCTTCATTTAATAGTCTTTTATACCCAGCTCAACTTAGGATCATCATATCCTTATTTATTCACGGATTTGAATAATTAAACCAACTAAAAGACATATCCTCCTAAATTAGGGTTTTGAAGTTCATTAATGCATAAACATGCACGAAACCCTAAATTAAGCCAACTATATAAAAAGAACATCTTTTTAGGTCTTATTTTCACTTTTATTAACCATTGGCTTGAATTATCCAAATAACGTCATTAAGTCCATTTATCATCAATTCTAAGGGTTTTTCCTTAATTAACTCATTAAAGATGATAACTTTATGTACTTTTCACATTTCAAGTATATTTATGCATAACAACTCTAAATTAGACTAATCACGTGCAAAGTTCTTCATTTTTTAACATAGTGTATCTTTTTGCATTTAACAGGTTAATATCAACTCTAATGATCCATTAAACCCTATTAATCACTTTAATCATATCAAAGTAGGGTTTCTTTAATCATTATTATGTTAAAGTTGATAAATTACACTACTTTTCACATTTCAAGAGGACTTAGCTTCTAAACATATTTTTATTGAATTCCCCTCGTACTGAGGATCAAAATTCATATATTAAGTTCCTTCATCCGAGCTACGGTGCATTAGTTACGAATTTTGCATTAAAATACTTACTTGGCCAATCTGGAGATGCCACGTAGCCAACTCCATGCAAAGTTGCGCGGTGGTTTGAAAACATAACTTTTTGACGAAAGTGCCCTCACTTAAGTTGTGGGCACTTCTTACCCCGGAGGGGTAAAATGGTCTAAAGTTAATCTGTTTCCTTCTTCCTCGTGCAAACACGGGCCGCTGCCCTAGCCGACGGCCTGTAGGGCTTCGCGGGCAGATTCCCCCCACTCCGAGGCTCTGATTTAGTCGGAACCACCTCCCCTACCTCCGCCCCCTTCTGTCGCAGCTAGAGGGGACCTTGAAGAGTGGCCGAGGCAGCCGGGACTAGCTGCGCAAGCCTTCACCCTACGGCCAGCATTGAAGCCTTGCGGCTGCTGCTGTGCCTGAGTTAGGGCAGAGCCAGGATCGCGAAACCTCGCCCCAGCTTCATGGGGAAACCATCATCCATCTCGACTTCATCTCGGCCCCTTGATGCTCTGCTGGTAGGGTGCTTCTCCACATTTAGGGTTTATATGCAAGGAACAGGAAAAAGGAGTGTGGGATCTCTTTTCTATCGAACCAGGGGTTCTACCCCTTTTATAGGGGAGGTAGAACACGCCCTAGTGTGGCCCTCTAAGAGGGGACATGTCCCACTCCCATAAGGATTCCTATTCCTTCAAGGAGAGGAAATCATTCTCTCTCTCCATAATCCTTTTGATATTCTCTAATCTCATGGTCACTTAGAAAAGCAAGAATTATTTCTTTCTCTCTCTCTTTACTTGCCTTTTAATCAAAGGTCACGAAAACCTATTCTCTTTTATAAAAAAAACTTCCTTTCTATCCTTTCACAAAATCACTAATATTGTATCACATTATGATCTTATTTTCTTTTATAGATATTTTATCATTCTTCTTTCTCCATTGGGACTCCTTGATTCCCAAGAAACTCTAATAATTCGAAATTCCTTTTCAAGGAATACTCATTATCCTTAAATGCATCAATATGCATTATTTCGCATTATCTTGTTCATTTCTTATTAAAATATCTCTGTTTGAGGATTTCTCTTTATTTTTCTTCTATTTTCCTTATTGGTATTCCTTTTATCATTAGGAACTCCATGGATATGAAATTTCTCATTTATGCCTCTTTCCACTCATTTTCCACATTTTATCATTGTTTTCAATTTATTTCTTAATAAAGAAATACTTAATTAATCCTTCCTTTTCTTTGATTTCTTTTTGCAACTTTGGACTCATTGGAACCCAAGGAACCCAAGAGGCATGAAATCCTCTTTGTATTTGCCTTCTAGAGGTTTCTACATATATCTTTTCTTAAAAATTCAATTATCCATTTACGAATTGAATTTCCTTGTTATTTGGGCCCAATAGCCAATAAAGCCCAGAAAGCAACCAATCAAGGCTATTGTGTTTCGAATCCATTTATTTGAAGCAAATTATCTCATTATTTGTTCAAATATCTTTAATATGAGAAATTATATTTCTCGTCAAACGAACTTAAAATTTGGGGTTGTAACATCCTTCCCCTCTTATAGGAATTTTGTCCTCAAAATTCTATCAATCAAACAACAATCAAACAAACAATTCAGGATAAGACTTTTCTATGTCCATCGTTGGCCCCTATGTGGCTTTAACGTACTCATGGCACATCCAAAGAACCTTTATCATCACATATTCTTTTCTCTGAGTCCTTTCATCCTGGCGTCTATAAACTACACAGGTGACTCAGGCCATTTCAGCCTCCCTTTGGGCTCACTAGGTTCATTGCTCCGCACATGGTCGTGGTACCTCACATAGTGCTCTAAATTGAACATGGAAAACATCTCACATTACTCTATCCTGAGGGGTAGGGTCAAAACCTAACCATCTCCACCCATCCATCTCTAATGGACCCATGTATCGGGGACTCAGCTTTCTCAGCTGCAGCTCAGAGGGGTCGGATTCTCACATTATATTCTCCCACAGTGCACTGCATGTTAGTCTACTTTGCATCATCTCACGACTCTCGTCATCTCTAGGCTCCTTTCAGCCATTGCATGATTAAAGTGACTTTCGTCTTCATGCACTGGGGTCCTTTTATAATCATCATGTGGTCCTTTCACCAACATCACCTTACTGAAGTGGTGACCAACACAACCTCCCTTAAGAGCTTCTTAGAATCCCGATACTGACTATGGTGGTCATCATCACATCTTTCATGGAATAAGAAATGTCTCTAGCTATCACCCTGAACGAGCACATATGCTCTCATAAGACCCTTTAGTCTGGATCATACTAACCATTAGTTAGGGGTGATAAACTGTACTAACATCTAGTTCCTTAAGTACCTACTTCCACCTTTTGGAAGGGAACCTTTAGGTCAAACTCGAAAACCTTTGAACTCGCTTCATAGTTGAACCATCTTTCTCTCATGGGTAGTTCAAATAGATCTGTCCCTTGACAGAACTCCTTCTTTCTCATGTCATCTAGGTAAGGCAAACTACCATAACCCACATTGCATCTTGACCTTCCTTGGTCTAGGGAAGACTTACCGCATCCATAGTGATGAACTCCCTTTCTCTTTCTGGGACTATTATCCTTTATATCAATGAACTGGGTTACTGGTGTTCGTCCTTTACCCTTGTCTTGCATGACCATATACCACATGCAACTTTATCTTAGGTATTTAAAGTACCACTATCACTTATTATCTTGGTAGTACGGTGTATGGTGATCTTAAAATTACGATTTCCTGTAGGTCATAATTCCTCAGGATCGATTCCTCGAAACCCTAAACCACTCTCATCAGGGTTTCATTACCTTCTTTTCCAAAGAAGTGCACTTGTGGTTCTACCCCCATCCTTTCCTCGTATCAAGGACTAGACTGGCGAATCGAACATCCCTTAACCTTTCAACGTATCTTGTTACACTTGAGTGTTATCCAAACACCACTCCTATTCAAACTTAGGGTTAGTCAAACAACCTCTTCTACTCAAACAAGTCAGATGTATCTCAACCAGAGCATCCATTACCACTTCACATCCTTAGGTATTAGGTAACATTGAAGTCATACACTTCCATGTACTTCACTTATCATCTCACCTCAAACTCTATGTTTATCTTCATTAAGAACACTCTCTGATTTCATCATCATGGTGATCAACTCAACCTGGTAAAACTTGTAAGTTCCACATAGCTCATGCTAAAAAAACATCCTTATAAGGTGACTCCCTCATTCCTTTTAGTATTTGCAAACCATCCATGTATCATTCACTTTACCAATGTAGGTTATCTTCTCTATCCCCATTTCTCGTGGCAACGTTCCAACCTACATCATCTCTTATCCTTGGTGTATGGCATGCATAATGTCCTATCTCTCACCCCCATAACAAGAGGAAATAAGCATTTGGCTGCAGTCCAAATACAGAGTTCTTCCTATTCCAAGAGTAGAGATGGTACATACCACCTTGACAATACACCTTTACATCAAAGTTGCAACGTGCCACATATGTCTCCACATCATAAACATCATGATATTGAACTAGTCTTGAACCTACTGAGGTTTATATCCTTGGTCATCTCCTCTAGGTCTATAGGGTACCGACTCTTTTGGGGTCATCCCTCTTCCCTCATGCATCAAGAGAGTGCCCTACTCATCTGCCCTTTGGGTCCCATGAGTTCGTGAAGGTGATCAATCTCCTAACCCATGGCCCTCAAACAATGATAGCTGTTACCTCCCGACCCTATGGTCATGTGCAACTGGGAAAATTAGGCAACTCCTACTTTCATCAGTCTTATCCCTACCTGACCCTAGGATAGACTTAGAATTCTCCATCATAGTACATGTTCACTTAGAACCTTACCCAAGTCTTCATTATTTCTCTTTTTTCATTCATGAGCTGACTTTCATCATGGCAACCCGCCTACCTTGGTCAAGCCCCATACCGGTTACCTCCATGATAACACATCCATATGTACTTAGAGATGAATATCTATGGGTCTACAGATTCATCCTCATACCATGTACTTTTCACTTATCTTCTCAAGATCCTATGAGACCTCTTTAGGTTACCTTAAACCAACAAAACTGATATACACCCTACCAAAGGGGTCCCTCTCCCAGGATGGGAGGAAAACTATCTCTTGACAACTAGGTCACAAAAGCTCTTAGGTCTAGGGTTTTCATCCACTTGAGCCTACTTAACCCTAGCAAGCTATTAAGGTACAAGAAGATCACCTGCTGAACCATGATAGGTCATACTTGTCCTCTTTCCTCAATGTTGAAACAAGATCACACCTTCCATCACCCTCAACCTAGCTGTGAGGGGTTCATCAAGCATACCTTAACTTAAGGGACTTCCCTTTTCCTTTATTCATGAGGCATGCCATGCTCGAAACTATAGCAACTTAATTCTCGTCATGAGCATTAGGTATACCACTTCCCCTCTTATACCTAGGGACCCTAGGTTCACTTGTAGGTGTCCAACCGCATGCTCTTAACTATGAAAAGGCATGACATGCACTCCTTGTCATCCTTCAACTCGAGCAACACTTAGAGTTGGGTCCTCCTTAAGGACAACCAACAAGGTACAAGGTCTCGTAACCTATTCACTAAACCTTTCTAGGTCTAA
Organism: Alisma plantago-aquatica; assembly: GCA_963693085.1. Classification (NCBI taxonomy): domain Eukaryota; kingdom Viridiplantae; phylum Streptophyta; class Magnoliopsida; order Alismatales; family Alismataceae; genus Alisma; species Alisma plantago-aquatica. The sequence continues at coordinate 1,517,358,746 of OY856409.1, forward strand.
GGAACTCTTCTTCCTACCTTAGAAGGTAAACACATGTACTGTAGGCACATAGGCACCAGATGCGTCATCTTCTATCTCTAGGGTTTGGTCCCTCTAAAGGCAACCAAGATATCATCAACTTTCAAGGATCGATCATGAAGCAACCACTATCATCCATTGTTCAGGGTTTTAGGCTTCCAACCTTCTTACTGGGTTTCCTGCTCTCTCTAGGGCTAACCCTACATCCAACCTCACCATTAGAGGTCCTCTCTTCATGAAGGATCAACCTCAAAAGCATGCCCTACATGGGTGAAGCCTAGGTTCAAACTTATGTTGGCTCAAGATCATCCATAACCCTTTATGCTCCCTCATACTTCCTTATCTAGGGTTTCACCCTACTGTCAGCACTATGACGTGCCCTAGGTTCCAGCTATACCCTACTTGCACAAGCCCATAGGGTTTCTAAGGTCCTTCACTAACCTCATCATCTAAGGAGCTATCCTTTACCCTAACATACACGACTCTTCCCAGGGTTGGGTTGCCAAAGGTGTTAGGTTACCCATGGATCATATGGCATCCCAAAGGCATGTCCTTTCAAACACCTGGTCCAACTCATCTCTCTCTAACCTTCACTTAGGGTTAGGGTTAGCATCATCCTCAGAGGATGTGCCAGGTCTCTACTTGCAATGGAGATCTCTATCTCCAAGACTAACTTATCCTCCTGACAAGAAGGTCTACTCTCAGGTCTATCCTGAGGACATGACAACTTATGTCATATGACCTAAGCATGTATCTATTCTTTAATTTACACTTAATCTATTAAGCTTATGTCCATGACATTGTATTTACATGCTTTTCATTAATTTGGTGGAGGATTCCTTAAACCTTATTAACCTTACCCATACCTCAAGAGGGTGGGGAGAAGAAAGAAAACCCTAATCCTTTAGGTCCTTATCAGAATTTTGTGATGAGAAGGGATGAATAAGATGAGAAGTCCTAGAGGAATCTTATTTCGATTCATACCCTAAGACTTTGGCCAGGCAGTCACACAGATCCGGGAGTCCTCGTATTCCGACTAGAGGTGCGGAGGAAAATATTGCCAGCCCCCGGTCGTGATGCTTTTCTAGACACCACCATCTTTCGGATAATCCTCTAATAACTCCCTTGGGTTCTATGCAGTTTGTAAAATTTAATAATTATCAATGGTTAATTGAGGAACCCAAGCACTGATACCAAATGTTACGACCCCACCTCCCGATAACCCCCAATTAAGGGAGACCAAGAGGTCGAATCCGCACCCATGACTTCCGGATCAAAGGTTCGGCAATTAACCAAGAATAATTATCAAATTTTAACATACTAAACTGAAAAGGTGTAAGAAAATAAACTTTGCATACCTTTTTGAAATTTTGGATTTCTAGCTTCTATCCACTTAATGATTCTACGCTATCTAATCCTCCTTGTATTTTACTTCATGTATTTCACAATGTGACGATTTACTGTTTGTCCTTTTGGCTGGTACCTAAAACGCCGACAAACAAAATGTCGGTCAGCCGAAGCTGGTATGTGGGGGAAACAATAATCATGCAAATATGATAACAATGTAATCATTCAATTAATCATTTATCAACCAAGACTACATTTTAAGCCAAACTACTCAATCCATACCTATCCACAACTCTGTGTTGTCCCTATAAGGACTTATATGGTACCTCTGTAAAGGTAGAGTCGCATGGCACCACCCTAAGGTAGCCCAATATCTAACTCACTATGACTTGATGGACCTACCCTCTAGGTAGCCATGTACTAAGTCATTCCATGACCTGATGGGCCTACCCTCTAGGTAGCCATGTACTAGGTCAGCCATTACGACACAGAGGGGACCAGGATCTGAGCTAGTAGGCACATATCTTATGTGATAGTCATATCCATATTATAGTTTGCATGAATTAAATTCATCCAACAGTTAATTCATGTCATCGACGAAAACTTCGGAAAACCTCAAAAAACTAACTCGAGATATTCATAAGCGTAACCACATACCTGAGTTGATGAGTCATGCAGAGTATTCATCATATACTTCATGTATATACAATCAAGCCAATCATCAGATCCAAGCAAGTAATTCAATCATCACATAACTCCTGAAAAGAATATTTACTCTATTTATTACACATTTCATCAAGAATCTTTTCTATTGACTTGAATTCACTTTCTAGGGTTTTGTGTCCGTATTAGGGTTTCATTAATATTCATTAGGGTTTCTTAGATCAATTTCTCAAACTTTATCCCTTTTGGTTAACAAATCCTAAACTACTCTTTTCCATTTATACAAACCCTAATTGCTCAAACTCTTCATTTAATAGTCTTTTATACCCAGATCAACTTAGGATCATAATATCCTTATTTATTCACAGATTTGAACAATTAAACCAACTAAAAGACATATCCTCCTAAATTAGGGTTTTTAAGTTCATTAATGCATAAACATGCACGAAACCCTAAATTAAGCCAACTATATAAAAAGAACATCTTTTTAGGTCTTATTTTCACTTTTATTAACCATTGGCTTGAATTATCCAAATAACATCATTAAGTCCATTTATCATCAAATCTAAGGGTTTTTCCTTAATTAACTCCTTAAAGATGATAACTTTATGTACTTTTCACATTTCAAGTTTATTTATGCATAACAACTCTAAATTAGACTAATCACATGTAAAGTTCTTCATTTTTGAACATAGTGTATCTGTTTTCATTTAACAGGTTAATATCAACTCTAATGATCCATTAAACCCTATTAATCACTTTAATCATATCAAAGTAGGGTTTCTTTAATCATTATTATGTTAAAGTTGATAAATTACACTAATTTTCAAATTGCAAGAGGAATTAGCTTCTAAACATATTTTTATTGAATTCCCCTCGTTCTGAGGATCAAAATTCATATATTAAGTTCCTTCACCCAAGCTACGGTGCATTAGTTACGAATTTTGCATTAAAATACTTACTTGGCCAATCCGGAGATGCCACGTAGCCAACTCCATGCAAAGTTGCGCGGTGTTTTGAAAACATAACGTTTTGATGAAAGTGCCCTCACTTAAGTTGTGGGCGCTTCTTACCCCAGAGGGGTAAAACGGTCTAAAGTTAATCTGGTTCCTTTTTCCTCGTGCAAACACGGGCCGCTGCCCTAGCCGACGGCCTGCAGGGCTTCACGGGTACATTCCTGCCACTCCGAGGCTCTGATTTAGCCGGAACCACCTCCCCTACCTCTGCCCCCTTCCGTCATAGCCAGAGGGGACCTTGAAGAGTGGCCGAGGTGGCCAGGACTAGCTGCACAAACCTTCACCCTATGGCCAGCGTTGCAGCCTTACGGCTGCTGTTGTGCCTGAGTTAGGGCAGAGCCAAGATCGTGAAACCTCGCCCCAGCTTTGTGGGGAAACCATCATCCATCTCGACTTCATCTCGGCCCCTTGATGCTCTGCTGGTAGGGTGCTTCTCCACGTTTAGGGTTTATATGCAAGGAACATGAAAAAGGAGTGTGGAATCTCTTTTCCTTCGAACCAGGGGTTCTACCCCTTTTATAGGGGAGGTAGAACACGCCCTAGCGTGCCCCTCTAAGAGGGGACAAGTCCCACTCCCATAAGGATTCCTATTTCTTCAAGGAGAGGAAATCATTCTCTCTCTCCATAATCCTTTTGATATTCTCTAATCTCATGGTCACTTAGAAAAGCAAGAATTATTTCTTTCTCTCTCTCTTTACTTGCCTTTTAATCAAAGGTCACGAAACCTATTCTCTTTTATAAAAAAAACTTCCTTTCTATCCTTTCACAAAACCACTAATATTGTATCACATTATGATCTTATTTTCTTTTATAAATATTTTCTCTTTCTTCTTTCTCCATTGGGACTCCTTGATTCCCAAGAAACTCTAATAATTCGAAATTCCTTTTCAAGGAATACTCATTATCCTTAAATGCATCAATATGCATTATTTCGCATTATCTTGTTTATTTCTTATTAAAATATCTCTTTTTAAGGATTTCTCTTTATTTTTCTTCTATTTTCCTTATTGGTATTCCTTTTATCATTAGGAACCCCATGGATATGAAATTTCTCATTTATGCCTCTTTCCACTCATTTTCCACATTTTATCATTGTTTTCAATTTATTTATTAATAAAGAAATACTTAATTAATCCTTCCTTTTCTTTGCTTTCTTTTTGCAACTTTGGACTCCTTGGAACCCAAGGAACCCAAGAGGCACGAAATCCTCTTTGGATTTTCCTTCTAGAGGTTTCTACATATATCTTTTCTTAAAAATTCAATTATCCATTTACGAATTGAATTTCCTTGTTATTTGGGCCCAATAGACAATAAAGCGCACAAAGCAACCAATCAAGGCTATTGTGTTTGGAATCCATTTATTTGAAGCAAATTATCTCATTATTTGTTCAAATATCTTTAATATGAGAAATTACATTTCTCGTCAAACAAACCCAAAATTTTGGGTTGTAACAATAAGGATGTAACCAATGATGATATTCTATAATAAAACCTAGGTGTGTCAAGTTTTATCATCTAAGATAATAAACCTGGTACATAAAAATTGTAATAAGAAGGAATTTTTGTAATGATAATTTAGAATCCATAATGAGAATGAGAAAGTTGTAGTTAAGAATGATATTTAGCATTACAGTCTTGATCTATCAAATTTTCTAACTAAGAGACTGAACTTCATTATAAAATAAATTGTAATAAGAAGAAACATTATGTAATTTGAATAAAAAATTATAATGCAAAAAAAAATGTAACCAAGGACGATGTGTTGTAATACAACATGATCATATCACATGATGTATTTTGGTGACGTATATAACAGTAAGTAAGGAAAGATAACACTTTGTAATAAGAAGGAAAGGTTTGTAATCAGAACAAAGCATTCTTAATGAAAAGGAAAGGATTGTAAAAGGGGATGACAATTTGTAATACAATATGTATCAAATTATACTATGTAAGGAAATGAACCTTAATAAATCAAAAGTTTTAATACTATAGAACACTTTGTATTCAGAATAGAGAATTCATAATGAGAATGAGAAAGTTGTAACCAATGATGACATTTTATAATATAACATGTGTTTATGAAGTATTAAATACCTTTTTTTAAGTGTGACCCAAAATTCATAGAAATATATTTATTATGTGTTTTCTTGAAGGGATGCATCCACTGGGGTTTATCCTAGACCCCATAACCACCATGTCTCTTGGTGATGGATAGAGAGACATTAAATATTTTATACAAACGGATTGGTCCTCTCTCTATGGGATCTATCTAGTAATTGATTTCCATCTTTTCAGAGAACCCAACAGAAGAGAGAAACCAGAGCGTATGTTCCCTGTACATTGTTCGCTTCCTGACGTCTTGCTCTTCCGCTATAAAGAAATGGCTTCTGTGCGCGGCCTACAGTTGTTCTCTTTTCAACTTTCCACTGCCCTAAGGCAATCTTTTGATGTTGCATCGGCACTGGTAAAGACATCAGGATCTTGATCATGGTGACTTCTCAAAATTGTAGTTTGAATAGTTCTAACATGAAGTTTTATTATCTAAGAGAATGAATCGGGTACACAAAAATTATAGTTCGAAGGAACATTATGTAATGAGAACTGAGACTCCATAATGAGAATGAGAAAGTTATATTGAAGGATGACATCCGGTATTATAATATGGATCTATCAAATTATCTATCTTAGAGAATTAACTTTAGCACAAAATAAATTATAATAAGAAGGAGAATATCCAATTTGAATAAAAAATTATAAGAAGAATGAAAAAAAATATAACTAAGAATGATGTCTTATATTAAAATTTGGTTGTAGCACATGTGGTATCCATATTTAATATATTCTGATCTACACATGGTAATCAATTAAGTAATAACAATTGATATGTATGGAAGCAACAAGTTTTTAGGTGTTTTATTTACATAAGATGCACCACTCACTGAAAAGTTAGCGGACACATTAGTAATTACCACATATGTCACCATACCTTTGCCACACTAAATGTAATTGGTATTTACCATATATGCCACCATCTACTCATAATACGTGACACAGCTGATGGGTAGAATATTTTAATTGCCCACGTACGTATTCCATACATGTCGGGTATATTTTACTCTACTAAGTGTCAATAGTCATTTCCGTACAATATGTCACTAGTGCTGATGAGAGCTACAGATGAAACCATAGAATGCATATAAGAATATGACCTTTGGATCCAATTCAACAAACTACCATAGCTACCATCAGTTATGTATCACCATGACGATGCACACTGCACCTCTTGGCATACAGTCTAGCATAATTTACCTAAAGGTTGTGAGACATGGATATCCATCTAGTTTGAGGAATGGGAATTGGAAGATAAGGGGATGAATACATCATATAAATTTATGAATGTCTGAAGTAGATGAGTGTATGGTTCAATGATCAGCCATATAATTGTCCACATTTCACAATATAGACACCCAAGTGGGGATCAACTCTACTTTGGCCTATATGATAGGACTTGACATGTTAAGGCTACCTAGTTACCAACGTCCTTTATATATTTGAGTCGGGAGGCTCAATATATATCTGATAAGATGAAGCAAGTCAACTTAAGGTGTTGTAGTGATGGGACCTAATCATGGGTGCAAGGGTCCCCACCCCTACTTCCCTTGCATTATCTCCACATCTTGTGATGATTCATATGCTATTAGAGCAATCACCTTTTTTGTGAAACCCAACCTCATTCAATAGGTTGACACAGAATAAGTGGATGAGTACCTTGGTGTTGGTATGTAGGCCCTAAGAGCCAATTATATGATGATTGGATTGGCATACATAAGGATTGATTTGAAAGGCAAGCTTCCAATTTATTCTGGTTCAATCAACTATGAGATAATGATCTTGTGATAAGATAGACAAGAGAAATTTTGTAAGTTCATTAAAATTCAATTCTCTTATCAAATATGTTCTAAGTCTTATAGGTCAATATATCTGATATTTAATTAACAATGGAGTATCAATTTTAGTTTAAGTTTTATTTTATAATAACATTTCTTTGACTTTTTGAATTGCATGCCTATATCCGTAGGCATTATATTAAAGGAAAAAAACTAGCGTAGCATACTTTTCCAAAAATATTTACCAATATAGCACTATTTGCAAAATATTTACCAAAATAACACATTTTGGTCTAAAAACGCCACATTGTGTGGAATTTTTTGTATCCAGGATTACTAAGCGCCACAACTATTGTCGTGTTTATAAAAAAATGAAATAAAAAAGAAAAAAGAAAAAGCACCACTTTGAGTGGTGTTTTCATCTTTATACTTCATTGTAGCGTCATGTTAACAACTCCACTCAAAGTGGCGATTTTGACCTTTTTTACAAAAAAAATTATTTAAAATTAAACAAGCCAATATTGCATTTTTAATTTCCCTCTCTAATAGCGAGATTAATGAACCATCAACAACTACATTCCATTATCTTTCCTTAATGTTGTTAGTGTTCAATACGGAAAATGAGACAATATTTATAGATATACATCCAACAAAATTATACAACTAAATGCACACATTTACTCATAATTAGATCATCCAGCAAAACTAGTCTTATACTTACATCCACGTACCTGATTTTATAGAATCATAGCTATCATTGATCATCTAGACAATCAGGTCATCACCTGATTAATAATAAAGATCATGCGCTATCATTAGATTCGCATCATCTTACCCCTATAAGCTCCATTTTAGGGTTTAGCTTTGTCATTAGGATATTCTCATTTTTACTTGCATTCTTATTACACACAAAGTGTACTATTTTGGAAAATATTTTACGAAGGATACTTTGTTGGTAAATATTTTTATAAAACTGTACTAAATTGTTATTTTCCTTACATTAATAGTTGAAAATTTATATCATAAGATATGATAAACAAAGGGTGTTTCCTTCATAGGGCACACGCACCTTTGATGTATAACTGGTAAGCAGTTATTCACTTGTTTATGTTAACTAGCATACAATATTGTAAAATTGTCCAGCCATAGTAGCCCAGGTGGTAAGAGCTCGATAAGTCCCAATGAAGGACTCGGGTTCAAACCTCACCGAAGGCACTTTGTGAATGGAAATCCACACTGGTTAGGCACGAGAGGTGGGTGATCGGACCACTCTCTCTCATGTCTCGAGAGTTTACCAGTCAGCTTCGCCCGGGGTGGGTTCTCTCGGTCATCAAATTTTTTTTTTGTAAAATTCATTTTTCTCTTTCATTTTCTTATTTACTCAATATTAAGGTAGATATTTGTTTTTGTTGCTACAAGTTTCATCTTAAACATATAATTGTGTGATTCTCTACAAACTTGATACAACACGTTGATATATATATATATATATATATATATATATAGATATATATATATATGTATATATATATGTATATGTATATATATGTCTATGTATATATATATATATATATATATATATATATATATTCATTGCCTATGCGGGTAGCCTGGAGTTTCGCTACCCGACAGTCAAAAAAGTAACTCTTCTGGAAACAAAAGTAACTCTTCTGTCAAAATAGTAACTACGGTGATAAGAAAGTAACTACACGACTAAAAGAGTAACTCTATACAAAATATACAATATATATATAAGGACGGGTTTTTTGATTTTGGTGGGGCAAATGATATTATTTTTTGATGAAATTTTTTGGGGAGCTAGACAAAATGGTCCGCTGCAATTGCGAATTTTTTTTTGAAAAAAAGTGGTCGGAAGGGTGGGCCGGTAGCTACCCGCACGGGCAATAAATATGGGCCCATATATATATATACACATATACATATACATATATATATATATATATATGTATGTATATATATATGTATATATATGTATGTATATATATGTATATATATATATTATATATATATATACACATATATATATAGATATATATATACATATATATACATATATATACATATATATACATATATATATACACACACACACACACACAGATATATATATATATATATATATATATATATGTATATATGTATATATATGCATATATATGTATATATGTATGTATGTATATATATATATATATGTATGTATATATATATATGTGTATATATATGTGTATATATATGTGTGTGTGTGCGTTTGTGTATGTCTTGTGTCGATGTCAGGTTATGTTTGTTTTCAGTTTCCCACTGGGAATATGCATTCATTCATGCAGAAAACATTTACCCTACTTGACTACACATTATTCTATGAACTTTTTTGGGAGTTTGGCACATAAGCACGTGATCTCTTATATGTTTCAATTTAATATATTTTCTTAGTTTCCTTTATAAGATTTAGGACAATCCAGACGTATCCCTGTGATAATATCTATTATCTTGCATTTGGTATCCAACACTTTCCTTGGCATCTTATCCGATTGGACATAATGAACAAGCTCCAACTTGATGTGTCTGGCAAAAGATGCAGCTTGATATCCAATATGTTTTTCAGAAGGACAAATTGTAAATATCAGTTCCACTATTACTTTTTGAAATTGCCTCTTCAATTAGTTTTAAAACACACTTAAATGATACTTATATATCATGGTATACAGAACTATTATGCTATTGTGGTTATTGGGGAAATAGGGTCGTATTGTTATTCAAAAGAAAAATAAACAAGCTATAATCTTTGGTTACTAACATGTTCAAGTTAGGGATGAAACATCTTTTATGTTGTGTTGTTGATCTTGAATGTTTGTGAACATTCAAATAGTGTCCTATTTCTATTTGTACTTGTCAACTAACTCTTTAGACCGGTCAACATTCATACAGAATGTTCAATATTTATTTGTACTTTTGAACTAACTATTGGATAGGGTGATGAGCCATCTCATCTCTCTTTTGCAATGCAAATACATCATATATTATATTATTTTATTTAGTCTCCTAGGGAATTCAAGGAGAGTATATTCTTACTTTCTATGCAAGCATATGATTACTTCATGTTGTAGTTGAAGAGCCTTTTGTGCCAAGCATATCTTTCTTTTCCTATAATAGTGGTATTATACATATTTCAGAGACTTATCAATTCTCTATGATTTAGCATGACAATGTGTAACTTATGATTTCTTTTAAATGAAACTATTAACGATTGGATTCTAATTTTATATCTATAAATATGAACAAAAAACTAGTTTCTACACCAGTTTAGAGCATGTTTACTCCATATTAATAATTTGGCATGTAAACAAAAATACAATCCTAATTCTAAAAAAGTGAGCCAATATAATCAATGTGAAGTGTGTATATTCCAGATCTCATCGTACTATTAACTACTTCTTATATAGACACCCAAGAAGCTAATCTTATGTACTCATTTTAGTGCATGGATTTTTTGCATAATTATTTTAGCGCAAAAATTGTTACATTTGGATCACTTTGCTAACTTCCATGCATGAGGTCTTTTATCTCTCGTTCATTCATCATTTTAAGCGACTGACATTAAATATTGGTCACATACAAATTTTGTAAACTTTGATACTTTGTTTGGTTATTAAGAGCACACATAGGTACTTATTCATTGCTATAAACAATCATTTTCTAAATCTTGAAATACTTTTCCAATTGTGCATCATGGCATGCACTATCCTTTCATGTCTCACCCTTTAAGCTTGTAAAACTTACATGTCTTATACCTTATATTCAATCTCATGGTTGATGTCTTTTTAACCTATTTTCTATACAGCATACATGCTTAGGATTTGTATCAATGCAGTTGGCACCAAACATGTGATTTCATTTAGTTATAACTCATTTGAATTTTTTCATTTTTCAGGTGTTAGTAAGGTATGCCAATAGAGTCAATCATATGATGATGGACATGACATAATTACCATAACGAATTTTTTTAAAATTATCATATATATAAAGGTAAGCTTCCAATTCATATGTTTCACTCAGTTATAAGATAATGATGATAAAGAGTAAATGTCTAGAGAATAATATTACTCAATGATGTATGTCTTCAAGTATTTGGCTTGTCAAAATGAGACCATACAGATGTTCAGAGTACATATACATATTCTCATTATGTCCCTAGTCGATTGTTACTGAGGAAGGTAGATAGACACCAATAACACATGACTAGAGTGTTAGTTGGTTGAGCATTGAGTCTCACTAAGTCATGATATGACAATATCAAACCAAGAATATAGATACATGTTAGGGAATAGTGTATCTGATAGACTCACCTTGAGAGTGACACATGGTTGTGGTAGTTACAGTCATCTCTCATAGTGAAGGTTGTGATTGTGATTCTTAAACCTAAAATCACTACACTCATTACATGTCGTAGGGTACGCTTTGACATCATTAAATGCAGTCCTAAAACATGGGTTGTTATAACAATGATGATTGGGTGACTTTGACACATGGGGATAGGCTGTGAGTGATAGATATGGGATTTGTCTCTCCTATTAGAGTATGAAATCTTGTCCACTTGATAAGTGATATTGAGAAACGTATGTGCATGCACATATGAATCAATATAAGATATTGAGATCACATTATCTCAGACAGTCTACTCTTGGTTCTAGAAACATGAATTGAACGTTGAGAGGATGACCTACCATGCCTCGAGTTCATCTTGGATATTAGAGATGGAGGAATGATACAATAACTACAATACCTTACACTGATTGTTGGTTGAAGTTGTTCTCCAACTTTCCATTTCACTTGGGTAGCACTGATGTATAACTGGGGACCACTCTTTGCTTGTGATGTCATAAGCTAGTTATGGACATTCACTTCCAATGTGACATGGGACCTATAGGATAACACACATAGGAACTCATCTAGAAAAGGAGTTTGATCTTGAATGACAATTTGAGTGATTACTAAAGTGTTTAGGTATTCAATTCACACAACTGATTGCTTGATTAGATGACCAAGTCTACCAAACGACCATCTCACTGGGTGAGACAATCGTATGAGCAGCCGGATGAGTGTCTCAAGAAGTTGAGATGGCCGTTTGGGGGTCAGGTTGATCAGAGATCGATTTGGCTTAGTTCTACCCTTGAACTGACTGATTCAATGTGATTGAACTGACCGACTGGATCAACTCACCAGAAGTCATTTTGGGAGTGAGACGGGCATCTTGATTGGGTGAGAAGGACCAATTGGCTTGAACAAAGGTTTGGAATGTTTCTCGAATAGTTCAATTCATATACTTTATGTGTAAGTAAATTAATATGAGATATTAATTGGATTTAATATAGGTAAATTTGTTTCAGATTGGGAAATCATAAAATGGTTATTTGGCAGTGTGAGACGACCATCTCACACACCAGATGACCATTTGGGTGTGTAAAATGACCGTTTTAGTTGTTGCATGTTCTAAAAATTCAAGATCTTCCATTTCCTTCCACTCCCACACATTAATCTTATACTGGATAGCAACTGGGAACCTTGACCCTAACATCTACTATAAATAGATGGGTACTGGGGCTTCCCAGAGCACAACTATAGCATAGACAACTGAGAATTAGTTACTCTGACAATTGTTATCATCTCTAATTGTGGTAACCAAGAGAGCCACGGCAAATCCTACCTGAAAAGGAGGGATAGACAATAGGAGAGAACAACTGAGAAGTGGTCGTTGTGGGAGAGAAAATTTGTGATTAGTAAACCAATTGGACGGACAACTCCTTTCTATCCATTCTTAGTGAATGACAGGAGTTCTAGTTGGTCTGTGTGGACTACTCTAGAGGTAGGAGTCCTTTAGCTGTTGCTTAGAGAGAAAAGTTAACCTACAGTCTATGGCAAGACCACCTAAGTCACTATGGAGGTTGCACAAATGCTATTCATGGTGAAGATGAGGAGCTACACAACCACTGTCCAAGAGTAACTTGTCAACTATTGTAGAGAAGTGAGTTTTGTCCCTGGACTTACTCCACGACCTGGTATAACTCACCAAAACCATCCTTCCAATTTCATACTATTTGATGCGATCTTGTTGTTGTGGGAATACTGAAATATAAAATTTTTATTTATACTGTTGTACTTTGTTCTCATATTTTCCAGTAGTGGTATCAGAGCCAGATCAATTTACTATTTATATGATAATCTATATGATCGAGTTTTGGTTTTATCATTTATTTATTGCATACGATGTGAATATTTAAATTTCTCTCATATCTATATCTAATCAAAGACCACATAATCCCAAACTAATACATATAATGTATATATATAATTTACATGCGTCGCCCTAAAATCGATTTTGATGCTGGATGTGTAGCTTGGTCATGGCCAATACCCTTTATCTGTGTGTGGTTGGATGGTTGGATTCTTGTTTATATCAATTTTTGTACCAAGCCTCTACCTCCCTCTTCCCAATGTAAAGATAATTCTTTCCTACCTTTGCTCCCCTCAAATGTAATTTGAGGTTTATCTTATTGAATGTAATAAAGTAGTAATAAGCTAGTTTTTTTTCATGCAACGATGTTGAAGATGTTTAAATTTCCGATTTAGACAACTAGTTCATGAGACAAGTTGACCGTCTGGAGGACCATGGAAGATGGAGGATGATGGAACCAGAGGACCGCCTAGTGGTCCCAACTGACCATCTGGAAGAAATGCAGACATCAGTTGGACAGGAGGCAAGATGAATGTCCCAGTGGGTCCAGCTGACCCTTTAGAAGGAGTCCAAACATTGGTTGGACCGGATGACCAACCAAACGGCCAAGAGGTGAGACAACTAGTTCAAGGGTTGAAATGATCTACTCAGATTGGAAAGCATAGATCTACATCAATCGCAGGTTTATACATGTGATGTGATGATTGACCTAGGTGGTAGTAATTCCTTATAGCTTCAAGGAATTACAAGAACACATGGGCATAATCATCACTTTTTATTTTATATTACAAGTTTATGTTGTGGGATATAGCATGTATATGATACGTACTATAGACGTGGTGATTGGATAAAGTATATGTTTATATGATATATATAAAATCCCTCAATCAAATATATTAAGTCTTAGATGCTTTCCAATAACAATACACATGAAAAACTTGTTTGAACAAGCACAGGTGACGCCAAAGCATGGTGCGTCGTCTACCTCATAGAAGTGTGATGGTAGTAATGCAGGTTCCACCAAAGTGGGGTGTATTATTATCATATTATCTATTGGGTTAGGCTTAACTGGTGATTCTCAGAGTGTATGGGCTCAGAAGCATGCAGATGATTATGACAAGGAGTTGTGCATATCATCTATCCAAGAGTTGTATATGATGCAATTGTCAAGTTTGCCTAACTAAATAGTGAGGTTGTGGGCGATCAACCAAAGCTGACTCGTGACTTGATGAAATATGGATCTTGGCTCATTAGAAAATTGTTCACTGCAATTTTTCAAATTGATACTTTATGGTTATCAATTTAAACAAAATAATGAGGATGATAATTAATTAAATACCTAATGATTATCATCCATATTTTAATCAAATTAAATCAAAATGATTTTGTGATAAAAATTGCAAATTATTTTATAGAATCAAATGGCATCGACAAACAATCACTTTTCTCTGTGATCGGTCCTTAAGAAAGTCAAATTTATTGGGAACAATTGCCAAGACTAGTTTAAGATGCTGAGAATTGTTCTCACACAGGAGCACGATCTCTATGTCCTGGAAACGCTAGAACCATAGGAACCAACTCAAAATGCTCCAAAGGCTGACAAGGATGCTTATAAGAAGCGTACTAAAGATGTCGTGGATGTCAAATATTTGATGCTATGCTGCATGATCCATGAGCTACAAAGGCAGCATGAGAAGATGGGAGTGATTGAGATGGTCATGAATCTCAAGAACATGTACTAAGATTAGGCAAGACAATAGAGATATGATAACTCCAAGGCATTATTCAAGTGCAATATGGCAGAAGGAGATCCAGTAGGCCCTCATGTACTCAAACTCCTTGGGTATGTGGAGAACCTAGCCATACTAGGATTCCCCTTGGGCCAAGAATTGGCCACTAATATGATTTTGCAGTCCCTACTAGATTCATATAGTCATTGAGACATCCCGCTATCACTTAGACAACGAAATGACACGCAAAAACATGTGGAACCACACTATTACTTGAAAACACAAGTTAATTAAAACCGATTACGAAAATGTACATAAGAGGACTTTTGCATCCAGATCATGCATCAAAACATGTTATATAAACATTTTGAAGCTGAGACATGTCCACAGCTTAAAAGAACCAGATGTCCCACTAACACATGCGTACATCACCTGTTTATATATACATAACAGGCCACATAAGGCCAATAACAAGATATACAGAATTACAACTGATGTACATCGTGAAACGATGTCAAAACACCTATGAGGACCTAAGAGTACAGGGATGACTCTAGGGCTCTAATACAAAACACAAAAACATGCAGCATCTCCATCTCTTGCCTGTTACTGGTCCTCTTCTTACTGCTCAGCCACAACCTCGTGACACCCTCGTCTGCCATGACCGCCTAAAAAGGTTGTAACCCAACGATGTGAGACACATAGTCCCAGCGAGAAACATAACTCCCCTCTAAAACTATAAAACTCCAGAAAGTAGTAAAAATAGGTAAAGTAGGTAAATGTTATACGCAGATAATATGAGCATTATACTAAGTAGGACTTATTGTATCATTCATCTTACCAAAGCTTTGGGATGCCTGTAACCTAATTTTCTTTATGGAACATGATTGACAAGATAAGATTTATAAGATCTTATCATAGAACATAAGGAACATATAAATAACTACAAGGTATAACAAGATTAGTTGCGCAAGCAAGGCCTCAACTAATGTTTCATATTTTGTATGAAGCAATAAACACTGCTTGGCTGAATTACATATTATTATGCCCTGAGGAAATGAGCCATACCACTCAGATCCAACCAACGACTGCGGAACCCAGAGCTGATGCCATACAAGGTCAATGGAAGAGTTGGACTCCACGACCTCACCTCCTCATGGTCAGTGCATGAGAACCAAAGCAGGACCGCAGTCTCATGCATAAGTGGCCTCAGCCACAGGGTCAGCTCCACAAGCTACCCATAACTCTAGCCCACCTAGGTACATGTCTCGGCGCTAGTAAAACTTGAGCCACGGGCTTGTTCACCATGCTCTGAGCCATGAATGTGTTCATACTCTATCACGTATCCTGAGCCATGGGCTTGTTCACCATGCTCCATATACCCCGAGTCTGCAACCGCAGCTGCACTCGAATCCTCTCTATTTTAGGCTAGGAGAAACCTCGCATATTCAACAATATGCGCTCCGGGTTAACCCCTAGGAGAACCTGTTTCACCATCACCAACTACTGACGATGATGGATCTATGGCCAGGGCAACTACATCATTAGTTTCACTGTAATCAATTAGTATATTTTAAGCGAATTGTTGAGGCAACCAAGTTGCAAAGCATACAAGCATTGAGTTATGCAATTACTAAAATCATCACACTGTCTTGGGATCTCAATCCCTCATTACAGAAAGCTGCTGCCTCTCAAGGCATCATCACCTGGGATAACAATCCCTTATCTCATCAGTAAGAGGATAACACCTCACTAGGCACATACTGATAATACATGTTATCTCATCAACAAGAGTTATTATCATGGTACAGTGTTATTCAAACACATAGGTCTCATAGCTCTCACTTGGCCATGAATTCATCTGATACACATGCATAGTTAGTATACACTTCCAGAGATAACTTTAAAATCACCAGACATAGTTCTTACTGATTATCATGTCATTAGGGTTTGCAGATGCACATGTTATGATCATAATCGTATGAAGCATGCACTGTTTCAACTATATTATTTTTATCAAATCATGGGCATCCATCTATGCTTTTTACATTATAAACATGAGCAAGCATCTTAGCATCATCTATAAACATCCAACATAGCATAGGCTTGAAAACTGACATTTATAACCATCAAAGGTGCAAAGACATGATAAAGAATCACTAGCTAAGTTTTCGGGTTGGTCATAACCCTCACCAAAGGTTCTGACTGCCCCCACTATAAGTGGTACCGGTCAGGGTAACATCCTTTGCTAGAAGCCTATCGCCCAAGCACTTAGCCACACATATCGGCCAACCGAAGAGTGCATCTATGCACAAGGGATATCGGGCAACCAGACCTGATGGAGTGTGTCGTGCAACCAAAGCTATGTGGGTGACGGGCACCTATTGCATCGGCTAAGACCCTATCGACTAGCTAGGTTTAGGGTTCATATCGGGTAGCCTTAAACCATAACGGCCAAAGCCATGGTGCCCAAACTAAACATTGTAATGCCCACCATGTACACATCACCAAACGGTATAGGGCCACCTCAAGGAAGCCTATCACCCACAAGATCAGGTACTCCATATCGGTCACCACCAAGGTACTCACGATGGTTTCACCACCCAACACTATATCGGGAAGCATCCTAAGACCAACCCATCATGTGTCACCCAAGACATCAAACAGAGATAACGAATAGACACCATCTCATCCCAAGGGATAACACCAACTAGGGAAAAAGGGTAATCACGGTCAAGGCATATCGCCCGAGCTCGTCAACAAAAACAAGAGGACCATAATGGGCACCAAGTCAACCGAACACAATAGAATAATATCAGCCAGGCCAAGACCCACGACAAAGAGGTGTCGGGCAATATCTCATCAAGGGTATAACGTGCAAGGCACCAAGCCCTATCCCGACAAGGTCATCTTCTAGCTCAAAATCACAATCATTGAAACCCTAAAAGATAAAGAGGATTGGCTCACCTCTCAACAATCAAGAGAGAGGGGTCTTGCACAATCTCCATCACCAATCGGGCAACATGATGGATCACCTCCATCCTAGGTCAAGCTCCCAACCTCTACAAGGTCAACATCCAACCATGGCTCACCTCTCAAATCCATGGTGAGAGAAGAGTGTTGCCCAAGCGACTAGGGTATAGGCTCACCTCTCAACGGCTAAGAGAGAGGGGTTTTTCCTATATTACTAGAGCCGAACTCACTTCTCAAAACTGAAGGAGAGACAGGGGTATTGCCCAAGAAACTCTACCCATAAGGTTCAGCCACAATGATCAAAGCACATCCACAACACATCCATAAGAGCAAACAAGATCATATATTAGGCAAAAAGTATATTTAACAAGATACATGGCCAATCAAGGTAGAACATAACATGCAACAACCAAAAAGGGAAGTAGGATAGCTAAGGTTAGGTGTTATGTAACCCGCCTTAAGCAAGATCCAAGCTCCTAGAACCAAGCTCCCAAGCTCAAGCACCACCTTCGGCCACCTCAAGGAGAAGAACAAAGCTTGTAACCATCATGGACGAAGATCAAACAACATAGGAGATGAAGATGATGCTAAGGAAAGAAGGGAAGATGCTTACCACAAGAAGAGGAACAAGGCACTCTGTGGTTCAGCCACCACTAGAGGAAGAAGAATACTTCAAGGAGTAGAAGAGGGATCGACCACCAAGCTTTGCAAAGGAAGGGTATCGTCCACCAAGGAAGAGGGGAAACTAACAAACTAAAGAGATCCTTAAAAAGAGAAAGGAGGTACATATATAGAAGAGGGTGGAGGAGAAACCAAGGTAAGGTGTTTCCCACTATGGGACACTTGTCCATGGGAAATGCCACCCCCTTATCTCACCTCATACACATGTCCAAGGCAATTGCCACATGCAAGCATCATGTACCAAGTGTCCACTAGTGGTAACACAAACGAGGTCAAAGGGTCAAAGGGGTCCATGGCCGACACACCCCATATCCATGCCTGACACACCTCCCTGGGCGACACACTTATGGCCGATACAAGGTACTCTAGCCCGATACGGGGTCCAACAAGGAAAAGCAAGGCCCAAACAGAGCAAAACAAGGCTCAACAAAGCCCAAGGCAACTCAAGCAACAAACCCAACCCTTCCTCTCAACTCTAGAGGAAGCAAGGAGAGAGAAAGCATCTCTCAAGGTGACAAACTTGCTCATCCACCCTAGACTTAGGTCATTCGCAAGTAGCACCTCCAACACTCAACAAAGGACATGCTAACCCTAATTACCGCTAAAATGTGATAAGAAAGAAACCCAGCACCAGGGTTAGGTAAAACAAATAGGATTAGCCTAAAATGAAGGTCGGGGTCCTTACAGTCATTTTTCATGAACTACAACATGAAAGACTTTGACAATTCGTTGACAGAGTTGTTGTGCATGTTGAGGACAGCTGAGACACAAATGAAGAAAGATAAGCCAAGTCTGTGATGGTGTTGAGCAAGACAAAGGGGAAGCCTAAAGGGAAAGGATAATCTAAGAAGAGTTATAAAGCTAATAAGAAGCCCACGTATTTAGATCTCAAGGCAAATGGTGGAGTAAAGAAACCAAGAGGCAATTGTCACCATTGTCACCATCCTGGACATTGGAGCAGAAATTGTCCACTCTAGTTAGAGGAACTAAAGAAGAAGAAGGATGACACTGAGGCCTCCACTTCAGGTATAAACAACATAAGATAAATTTTATTACTTCTTAAATTTTGGTATGTGATACCGGATAGATATTTGACATACAAATGTGCATGACCTGATAAGAAGTAAAATCCCTCATAGAAGGACAAAGATGGACACGGCAGAGCAAGTGTTGTGGAAGCCATAGTCTAAATTTAAATTTATCTTATACCAATGGGCATGTAATAGAGTTAGTAGAAGTGCTATTTCATTATGACATTAGAACAAAAACATTTTCTTTATCCATCTTGTATGGACAAGGATGATTATCAACAAAGATTTATTTGTGCTTCTATTTCAAAGATATGTTATGTCATGGCTTTGTCCTTAAAACATCTTGCGATATTTAAACAAAATGATCCAATGATGAATGCTTATAATGTTTATAACAAATTATTAGAATTGATAAATCAAGACTATCATTAGCATTTGTCATCTTGTACAAATAGAAGAGGTGCATGCCTAGAACACATATTGATGTCGATCAAGATTCCCCTGGATATTAATCCTATGGAAACATGCAAGTCTTATTTACACAAATATGACATGGCATCCTTCACTAAGAATAGTGGGAGGATACGTTTTCCACTTGACCTCATACATATGATGCATGAAGATCTTATGGAATGATTTCTATAGATTAATACATATACCTCATATTTATTTATTGATAATATGATGATATGTACTCAGTAAAAATGTAAATCTCTTGCAATGTTCAAGGAGATAATAAATCAAGTATAACTTTGATAAAAGTATTAAGAAACATTGTTGGGATCAAATGTTGAAATACTTTGCATCAATGTCTTGAGCACATTCAGAAAAGGACTGTGATAATTTATCACGAGTCAAATCCATCTGAACATGATGATGTGTCAGAATGAAGGAATTATACCATGATGAGTCATGATATAATTATCAATTAATCTAATATTCTTATCCTCATAAATATAAAGCTATCACTTAATAATGTACCACAAGAATGATTTGTAAGACATCATATATGATATAATTTGGGAATGTCCCAATATGTATGAATGATTGAAACCTACTTTAAGAAAGTAGTTTCTTGAAGAAGGTTTATCCACAAACCAAAATTGTTAATTGCTACTATTAAATCCCAATCCAATAAAAACATTATTTTTTGATAGGATAGTTGAGTTCCTAAAGAATCAGTAGGAGTAAAAGTAGAACTTGAAATGTTCGAGAACAACAAGGGTACAATGAGAACAATGAGAATCATAAGTTTTTGTAGAATCTCAGGTTCATCATCTAACACAAAATGAAATATCTCTATAAGAACCCAACTGATATTGGAGGATTGTGAATCCCACAATTCAAATGAGTTGGTCATGTAGGATGAGCCAACTACTCAACCAGAAGCTATTTCTAAGCTATATGGTGTCCATGTAAGCTAAAACGTAAGGACCTTGATAGCACTTCCTAAAGGGGTAATACCCAAAGGGTGTAATAGGGTCTTGTGGTAAAGACCTACATGGATAACATAAAAGGATAGATCAGTTGAATAGGTTTTCAAATTATTTGAAGGTGTTGAACTTGATAGAAATTCCTTACCAATTGCCAGATATATTGTTGTAGCTATAATAGACTAAGAGATTTGGCATTAGAAGATAAAACCAGATTCCTTAAAAGGAATATATTAAAGGA
Source organism: Alisma plantago-aquatica (assembly GCA_963693085.1). Classification (NCBI taxonomy): domain Eukaryota; kingdom Viridiplantae; phylum Streptophyta; class Magnoliopsida; order Alismatales; family Alismataceae; genus Alisma; species Alisma plantago-aquatica. The sequence goes on from OY856409.1 coordinate 1,517,380,016, forward strand.
TGTGTATGTGACATAACCTAAAAGGTTTTATAACTTCAAAATGAAAATAAAGTCTATGAACTACAAAATTCAATTTGAGGTTGAAACAAGTAGCTCAGATATAGGATCTTTTAATTTGACAAGCAAGTCAAAGAGTTTGACTTGAATCAAGATAAAAGATGAAATATGTGATTACAAAATATTTAGTGGGAGCATATATGAATATTCCACATATGATGAGGAATGACATCTCAATATTTTGAATATTGAGAACTGGCACGGAAAACTCCTTCAACAATGAAGGACAAGATGAAACATCTTATGAGATAAGGATCATGATGTATAAGATAGTTCTTGAATGTTTCACAATGGAAGCTTGAACGCTTACAATAACAATGTGTTGAAAGAGTTCAACATGGATAGATTCAATAAGTGATAATCTAGATTAGTCTCTCATGAATCTTATATTCCTATTCTTGTGAAGAATGGAAATATCATGAATTAGATTCCATGGGCCAGCCCAACAATGGATCTATCATGAATGCTATAAATGTACTTACCTCATATAATCGAGTATGTATTGGACAAGATAAGATGATATAGATTCTAATAAGGGTTATTGGAGAGTCATTATAAGATATCCATTAGTACTTGTGAAGCATTTAAGGATAACATTGCTAGTCAATGAGGATAATAATAAGAGGAATAGTTGGATGACAAGGGTTACATCGATGCAAGATTCCATAATGTCAAAATTGATAACAAATTAAAATATGTTTGATTTAAAAGAGAAGTCTTGATTAGTTGGAAAGGGTTCCAAATTAATGGCCATTAATACTATTCTACATTAGAAAGTGAGTATACATGTGTTGCGAACACAGAGTGATAGTATATGGATCTAAAGGTTCATGTGATGAACTTATAAATGTTCCAACCATTGATGACTCTGTAGAGATAATGTAACAACAATGAAGCTAATTATTAGGCAAGGAATATCAGATACCACATTATGGCAGTTTCATCTCAGAGCGAAGAGATAAGAAACATGCAATATACCGACTAAGCAAAGTGTTACTAACCCACTAAAAAGGAACTAGCATAGAAGAAGCATGTTGGACATGTTTAGATCACTGAGGATGAGATCCATGGGTGATTGGCTCTAAGTGAAAGTCAAAGTCTGTTGATAAGGATTTCTTATAGAGACAATTATATGATGATTGACATGGCATGATTACCATAAATAATTTGATTAATATTAATAAATATATAAAGGAAAGCTTCCAATTCATTTGTTTCAGTCAGTTATGAGATAATGAGGATGCAAAGTGAATGTCTAGATAATAATATTACTCAATTACGTATGTCCTCATGTATTAGCCTTGTCAAAATGATACCATATGGATGTTAAGAGTACATATACATATTCTAATTATGTCCCTAGTCGGTTGTTACTGTGGAAGGTAGATAGACACCAGTAACACATAAGACTAGACTGTGAGTTGGTTGATCACTGAGTCTCACTAAGTCATGATATGGAGATATCAAGCCAAGCACATAGATACATGTTAGGGAGTAGTGTATCAGACAAACCCACCTTGGGAGTGATACATGGTTGTGGTGGTCATAGTCATCTCTCATAGTGAAGTTGATAATTATGATTCTTAGACCTGAAATCACTGTACTCGTCACATGTCATTAGGTACACTTTGACATCATCAAGCACAGTCCTAAAACATGGGTTGTTATAACGGTGATGATTTGGTGACTTTGATACATGGGGATATACTGTGAGTGATAGATATGGCATTTTTCCTTCTTACTGGAGTATGATATCCTAGCCACTTGATAAGTGAGACTGAGAAATGCATGTGCATGCACATGTGAATTAATATATGATATTGAGGTCACATTATCTCAAGAAGTCTGCTCTTGGTTGAAGCAGCATGGATTTAATGTTAAGAGGATGACCTTCCATGCCTCGAGTTCATCTTGGATATTAGAGACAAAGGAATTATACAATCACTGCAACACCTTACACTTGGGTAGAACTGATGTGTGACTAGGCACACCTATTTGGTTGTGATGTCATAAGCTAGTTATGGACATTCACTATTAACATGACATGGGACCTATAGGATAACACATATAGGAACTCATCTAGAAGAGGAGTTTGATCTCAAATGACAACTGGATTGATAACTAAAGTGTTTAGGTATTCAATTCAAGCAACAGATTGCTTGATTGGATTACCAGGTTTACCAAACAACCATTTCACTAGGTGAGACGGTTGTTTGGGCAGTCAAACGGGCATCTCAGGAAGTTGAGATAGCCTTGTGGGGGGTCTAGTTGATCGGAGATCAATTTGTCTTAGTTCTACCCTTGAACCAACCAGTTCAATGTGATTGAATCAACCTGCTCGATTGAACTCACCAGACAGTCATCTGGGTGAGTGAGATGGGCATCCCACTTGGGTGAGACAGGCACGGTTGGTTCGAACGATGGTTTGAGATGTTTCTCAAATAGTTTCAATTGCATATACTTGACGTGCAAGTAAATTAATATGAGATATTAATTGGATTTGAAATAGCCAAATTTGTTTTAGATTTAGAAACTCCCAAATGGCTATTTGGTAGAGCAAGACTACCATCTTGCACACCAGACGACTATCTGAGTGTGTGAAACGGCCATTTCGGCTATTGTAGGTTGTAAAAATTCAAGATCTTCCATTTACCTCTACTCTCGCACATTAATCCTGTACCGGATAGAAATTGGGAACATTGACCCTAAACACTACTATAAATAGAGGGGTACTGGGGATTCTCAGAGTATAGCTACAATACAGACAACTAAGAATCAGTTCCTCTGACAACGGTTCTCCTCTATGGTTGTGTGGTAACCAAGACTTCTTGTGCAAGTCCTACCTGAAAAGGAGGGATAGCCAATAGAAGAGAACAACTGTGATGACCCGACAACCGAATCACCACCAGTAATTATGCAGAATAACCGTTGGTAGCGGATTAAAATAAATCACTATAAATTAAAACCATTTTGCAAAGAGATCCATTGCCAAGAAACTCTTAGGGAAAGAACCAAAGCAATATATACATCATGGTTCACATTGTACATACATTGTACCATCTTATCTCAAGGATATCATATACCAGTTTCTTGGTCTAAACACATACATAAGCAACATAAACCCTCAAGGCATACAAGACAAAATGTCAGATTGTTTATAAAACCATTACGTACTAACTCCCAAGGACCTGAGAGTACAGAGATGACACATAGCACTTCCATCTATAAGACGCCACAGCCAGAACACTCAATCTAAGTTGTTACTGTTATCCCTATTGCTATTGCCCTCCATATATGGTATGGTCTTTACCTCCTCGTCAGCATCCACCTAAAAATGTTGGGACCAATGGGGTGAGACAAAAGTCCCAGTGAGAGATATTACTCTCCACCAAAAATATTATTATAATAGGAAAACAATATAAAATTGAGCAGATGATCTTTTATATTAATAATCAAAATTAATCATTGTTTATAAGAAGAATATAGCAATATTATATTTTAAAGGAATGCATCTATCTAAGATAGAGAAATAAATCATCTATTCACTTTATAAGGAATACAAAAAACACATATAACATCTATCTATTTAAGATGTATAAAAGTAATGTAACATCAATTGATGTTTCAGTATTCAATCCTTAAGCAAATATGCTACACGACTGATTACATATTTACAATCAAGAGGAGATGAGGTATACCGCTCATGCTCCAACCGACCATCGCTTAGTCAAAATCGATACTGTACAAGGTCAATGGAAGAGCCAGTTGCCAAGACCTCACCCGTCTCAGTCAGTATGAGACCACTAGCAGTGACATCATGTCAAACTACAACTAGCTTTCTGGGGTATAGCGACATCTTTGCTATAGAACTATAGTCGTAGCCTGCACTCTCTTTGGGGAGATCACACATCAATCCCCAGTACATTTTCATCAGGTCGATCACACAACAACACTGGTACTCATCAGGGAGATTGCACTCCCTATTTGGACGTAAGCGTATGTTTTTTCGTCACCCCCAAGTTTGGAAAAATATGCACTCCGAGTTAAACTCATTTCACCATTCAACAAATCCTGACACCGAATGGATCTATGGCCTGGGCAACTACATGATAAGGTTCCACTTGATTAATTAGGTGCATTACAATATCTTTCAGCATCAACCAAGTTATAATCATGAATAATAATAGATGCTACAAAGAAAGGTGTAATACATTTATCAAGTACTTACATAATCTTTGGAACACATTGAATGCATAACACTTAGTATCTTAGTCCTTTATCACATTACTGGGAATTCTCATCCCTTTAACATTACCATCATCATAATTGCTAGATCTGGGTATTCAAACCCTTAGTTCATCATTGAAATTTTTTACCTCTTATCAGGTAACTATTACCTCTAGGTCCTCAGACCAAGTATACATTATACTTATTGCACAAGTATTTCACATGGCTCACAAGGCCCATTTAATTTGTATCATGTGAAACACCATAGCTCATACCTGGATATGCTCATCATCTCATGATACCTACATGGTTAGTATTTCATGATAAATAAAATATCAAGTACATAAAATCACCATGCAATACAAGACAAATACACTCTTCCCATTATTAGGGTTAGGGTTTCCCTTTCAAGACGATTAGGGTTTCAAGTTCATATTATCGAGAATTGAAATCTTAATTCGTAGCTCCACACATATTAGGAGTATCAATGTCTACTCATTAAATGATTATCACACAAGTATGAGTTTCTCTCTCATCCTCACTAGGATATTGATTACATCATACTTTATTAAGTTGGCTCAACCCTTTTCTCAAGGTACATTGGCTTACACTTATCAAAATGCATTAAACTCTTTACATCTTATTGGATCATTTGACATATCACACTCAATGTGTTACTCAATTAAGTATATCAGATTTGAGGTGCTTACCTCCATATTGTTTTTGAGGTGCTTCCACCATATCGGGAAAGAGGTATGTGCTTACACCATATTGGGCAAGAGGTGTGTTCTTACACCTTATCGGGCAAGGGATGTGTGCTTCCACCATATCGGGCAAGAAGTGTGTGCTTACACCATATCTGGAAAGAGGTGTATGTGTATGTGTCACACCATATCATCCAAAAGGTGTGTGTGTGCATCACACCATATCGGGTTTCATCACTATATCGGGTTAGAGGTGCTTTAGCCTGATATCAATTTGTACCATGATGATGTCATCATCATCAAGCTCTATACTTTCATTCCTTACTGATCTAATTCATGGACAACAGTTGCATAGGACTATTAGAACTCATAGATTAATCAATTATTTAAGAAAACTCAAAATTGAAAGTAGATCATCAAGTCTAACAAGATTGAAGGTGAATAATAACATGATTGGGTTCAAGTTATATAACCCACATCAAAAACAACTTCAAAGCTTCATGTTCCCAAGGTTGAATATGAACATATCAAAGATCCAAGACTTGTTCACAACTCCTCTATATGCAAAGAATCACCATTGATAAGAACTTGGTGAAGAAGAAAAGAAAGGAAGAATCACAACTCGAGATTTATGCTTCAACCAAGGTTGAAGATGACCATGGCTTCACCTTAAGCTTGAGACTCAATCTCCTCCTTGCTCCTCAACTGCTATGCATGATATCTAAGAGAAAAGGGTTGTATTTTTCAAAAAGTTTCACTTGTAGGTGAAAGGAGTGGTATATATAATTGAGGCTCATGAGAGAGAGTGTATAAGAGGTGCCATCACCTAATACTACTAGGTGCCACATGTTCATGCATGGTTGACGCGTGTCCATGCATGCATACATATTTATTTTGACATGCAAAACTCTTGAGGATAATCTAGGGATAAGATTTCAGCCATTAGTTATCTTGATGAGCAAGATATTTCAACCTAACATTACTTTATTCACAAACCGATACATCTTTCCCAAGGAAAGTTGTAAACCGATATCCATCACCTTCTTAAGGTTCTTAACCTATCATGGCAAAGGCCAAGAGTTGACAAAATGATATAGTACAATGTGATTAACCTATCATGGCAAAGTATAAGAGTTGACAAAATGGTATAGTACCTCCTCCATGGATCCTTGTCTAATAGGCACTCCCATATAAGCTCTACAACTCGATACAACTCAAATAGGGTTTCAACTATACAACTCTTCTTGGTCTTTTCATCACCAAGAATACTATCACACAAATATTATTCAAACATGGTGTATATTTATTTCTCTCTCCTCTAGATGATATTAAGATAGATTAGGGACATTCTATTGGTGGTAATTTGCACATCAACCCTACATTTTGGGTAAATTAAAATTTGCACCAATATTGGTACACAAGGCACAAGCATTATTCAACAAACTCCAACTTGGAACTTAGGCTTTCCACAAGACACCCCTTAGCATCATTCTCTCTTATGATTCTAAAGCACTTTAAGGATGTTCAAAATGTGATATATTGCAATATAACCCCTCATCTTGGGTAAATTGCAATTTACACCCAAACTATCATATAATGCACAAATTGTTTGCAAATAAGCTCAAACTTGAAAATTAAACTCTCCTTGAGTCTTAATTACGTTTCAAAAGATTAAACAAGTTTATAAATAACTTACTTCAAAAACAATTCCACGTTTATAACATAACCCAGGTCAAGGATGCTACAACAATGGAGATGTTGTCGTTGTGGGAGAGTAGGTTGGTGACCAGTACACTAACGACAAGGACAATTCCTTCCTTTCCATTCAAGGTGAACATCAAGAGTTCTAGTTGGTTTGTGTGGACTACTCTAGAGGTAGGAGTCCTTGGACTACTTCTCAGAGAGAAAAGTTAACCTACAGTCTGTGACAAGACCACCAGAGTCACTATAGAGGTTGCGCAGATGCTTATCGTGGGGAAGACTAGGAGTTGTACAACCATCATCCAAGAGAAACTTGCCAGTTGTTGTAGAGAAGTGGGTTTTGTCACTGTACTTGCTCTAGGACCTAGTATAACTTGCTAAAATCATCCTTCATATTTCATAGTAGTTGATGTTATCTTGCTATTATGAGAATACAGATAGATAAAAAATTTATTTTTGTTTCTATACTTTGTACCCATATTTCCTGACACCATGCTCATGGTTAGAATTAATACATAATTTTAATTTTATAAGATGATGTAGGAATATAACTTATTGTCTGTTGTGGCTTTATACTGTCAGAGTAAAACTTCCACTTATAATGTCATTATTAGATTAAAAAGATGTTTCATGTGACTTACTTGAGGACTTGCATTGGGTGAGTCGAGAATAATTTAATTGTAAGATATGATGTAGAAAAAAATAGTGACTTTAATTGATGTCTATATGGGGTAGTCAATGCATATAATTATATTTGATGAGTGTCTTCCATTATCATTTCATTGAATTCTTTATGTCATGGTTTAGAATATTTTTGACAGCTCATTTATTCAATCATTTGAGTCATTAATTTAGTTGTAACTCAAATTCATTCAACCAATACTTAGGCAAATTGATCCTTTTTCCTTTCAATATCTGCCTAGACATTGCGTGAAGTGACCCTTCATCAATAATAAAATATTGATCAACATAAAATATTTCTTGTTTACTCAATTTCTATATTTTTTTTTGTAAAGCCTTCATTCCATAGTCCATTTGAGTTATTTACTAAACAAGAACACAATTCAAGTTTCATGTCAATATATATATCATACTTCAACAAATTGTTTGAAGGTGCAATCAACATAGAGTTTTCAAATAATTTCCTTGCATTGCAATATATTTTAAATATGGTTGCTGCCATGTTCATTTGAGCCTTAAAATTTTCGTCAATTGGTTTTTAAAGATACCAACTCTTTTAAATTGAAGGGATTTTAAAAAAAAACTTCTTATCAAATGTGTTTTTTCATAACTCGAATGTTTAGTAAACATGTGTATGTAAAAATTATTTGATGGCATTTTTTTTATTGCTGAATTATTCAAATATAAAATTGTATCACTCTAAAAAAATAAGACACATGGATTTATTTTCCTTCTAAAATATGACTTATTGACAATTATATTTTATGGTCTTAAATATTGTAGTATTAGATATTCCAATACTAATAGATATTTATTTGTAAAAGGTTGGGTATTGGTATCTTTATTTTAGTTAATATACTTCATTTGCTAAAAAAATTGAAATCACATGAACAAATCATTCATCAAAGAGGTCATAACTATCATTATAATAATCCTATTTTAGTTTGAAGAAAGTTTATTTGCTATTTGAAGAATGGGAAAATTTGAGGAGAATGGGTAGACTTTTGTTTAATGTAAGTTTTTGCCACATGATATATAATTAGTTCTAGTTTTTTTTTTGTCTTTTGATAAATGGGAAAGTATCTAATGATATTTTGGAGACAACAAAGATTTTCTTGTTGTTCATAAAGTGAAGTAATGGTCAGAATGAATTCTCTTTGTGAAATATCACAACGAAATTGGTTTTAATAATCAAACATACAAGTAAACAATTGTGAGATGTACACCCCAGTGGATGAAGAACATTTTGGCACCATTAGATTTTTTAGGTATACCACAAGCATAAATCTTAGGATGATTAGCATGGCCAACCATGTTAAGTAATGACATAATATGACTTCATTAAGACTGTTGAATTTTAGATTGTCATTACAAGAAATAGCATGCAATTGCAATTTAATTAACATGCTTACATGGCATGTTAAGAATCAGATAAGAAATGTAAGAACAAACAAAGAAGAAAAAACTAATAAATCTGACTTAGGCAACTCAAACCAGATTGCAATCTTGAAGATGAGAGACAATACTAAAGGAAACCATCACTCCAGTATCCAGCATATGCGCCTTGTTCTTCCAAACTCGTTGCAAACACAAACCAATTGAAAGAGGTCGTGTCTCTCACATGTAGATGACAGGCAGTGACACCACTAGTGCAACAAAACAATCATTAGGTACCACCATCTAAAGATAACGTTAAGTGACGAGAAGGGACAATAATGTTTTCTCTCCCATAGGAGATGAACTCCATGAAAGAACACATACATGGAGTGGAATCTAAAATACAATGAAAACATGGTTGTAAAACACAAATAGGAGATGCTTTGAAATTTTCACGATCTGTTTAACCCTATTACCAACGGCCTTATATATATAACTATTACACATAGTCCAATTTTTAGTTTGTTGCAATTACACAATGACTCTTTTACATGTAACAAGATTATGAAGAGTCACTTTCTAACTAGCAAAGAATTAACTAATAATTTGATAAGTAATTATTTAGTTCTCCAATAGGAAAATGGAAGAAAACTTTTACGAGTCATGACCCATGGTACCATGCTAGAGCCTGACCCAGAATAATGTGGTGAGGTGTTGTGTGGTATGGCATGGTGTACACACGTGAGTCCATGTGCATGTGTGTGGTCACCGTACCCACAACAAGGGTGAGAATACCCCTTAAAGGTATTTGACACTATTTTCCATGTACATATAAGGAGTATAAAAAATTTAGAAGTGGGCAATGTGGGACTAGCCACCTCCCCATCCGAACCAAATATAAAAACCATTTTTTCCCTACACACTCCATATGTACCAACTACACCTACATTGAGCTTAATACAAGAAACTAGTATTACCAAAATTTGTAAAAAAAGCATCGAATGCTACCATCGATCACTACCAACCCTTCCACTGCTGCTCCATTCTTGAATTTCCAGCCTCCATGTGGAGGATAGGGCTCATAGGACAAGACTATGGAGGTTTAACAATTATCTCCACAATGGAAGAATAATTTACAATGTCAAATTGGCAGAAATTATAAATTATATGATTGTAAAATGCAATGATATGGCCTGTCAAAGACTAATACCTAAGTTGGTAGTATATACATACATACATATATATATATATATATATATATATATATATATATATATACATATATATATATATATATATATATATATATATATATATATATATATATACACACACACTCACACACACACACAGATATATATATATATATATATATATATTTATGTGTGTGTATGTATTGATACATATATATATATCTATATCTATATACATACATATGTATACATATATATACATATATATATATATATATATATATCTATATATATATATGTGTGTGTGTGTGTGTGTGTGTGTGTGTTTATATATATATATATATATATATATACATACATATATATATATATATATATATATACATACATATATATATATGTGTGTGTGTGTGTGTGTGTGTGTTTATATATATATATATATATATGTATATATATATATATATATATATATATATGTATGTATATATATATATCACTACAAAAAAACAATGATTTAGCTACGATTGCTTCAGCTACAATTGCTTTATATGTAGCGAGAACTATTTTTACTTATAAAATATTTTTGTATAACTAAAATGATTGTAGCCACTTTAGTAAATAAGGTGTAGCTACAATTTTTCACTTCATTTTATTTGTAAGCAAAATGATCGTAAAGAGGCAAAACCCAAACTCACTCCCCCATTACGTAGCATAGACAGTTACCCCCGCTTCCCCATCCCCGATCGCCCGACCCCAGTCCACAACGGCGCCCTCCGCGCACAGACTCCGTCCTCCTTCCGCCGTCCACACGTCGTCCAATGGTAGACTCCTGAAGCCCGATGCGATGCCTAAAACCTCCTTGCCTCCTCCGACAATGGCGCCCTCCGTGCACAGACTCCATCCGCCTTCCGCCCTCTGCACGTCGTCCAACGGTGGACTCCTGAAGCCCGACGCCTGAAACCTCCTTGCCTCCTCTGACTCCGAAGCCGTCTGCCGATCTTTGTGCCCCCATCTCTCTACGCCACCATCTCTCTATGCCCCCTTCCGTCCGATCAGTGAGGTTTCCCCCCAGCAGCAGGCCTTCTCCGGCAGATCCCCTCTCCGACGGTGCACCTTCCAGTCATCTCTCTAGAGGCATTCTTTTCTGGCTTCTCTCCGGTGGTGCTCCTGTAGTGGTCCCCTGCTTTGTGCGCTCTCTGGCAGCGTCTCCCGTCTGCTCTTCTCTCCGACGGTGCTCCCTGTGCTCTCCGACGTTCGACGGTGCCTACTCTCTGCTCTTCTCTCCATATATGTCATATATATTTTATATCCAGTTCTCGTTCTTGCTCTCTCTATCAATCCTACAACTGCAACAAGAAGAACATTCGATATTTCTGTCAGCCCCTTCCTCTATGAAATAGGAGAAAGACTATTGCTTGATGCTTGTTGTGGATACACAATACCTGTAAAAGTAGGTATTAGGAATATCATTGAATACTCATAGGTTTATCCCATATTAGAAGTGACACACAGACCTTAGGCTCCGTTGAATACCATCCCTCTGTAAGGGCCATCCATTTTTGCCTACACTTGTGAGAGCAATTGTTCTCTTTATTCCCCTCTATATCATTCGTACATATGCAACAAGAGGAATGTTTGACATTTTTGTCAGCACATTCTTCTATTAAATAGGAGACGTATTTTTGCTTGATTATCGTAATGGACACACCATACCTCTTAAATAGGCATTGGGAAGAAGAACAATTGCCTAATTATACAATGTATGACTAACATATATATTAAGTAATGATAATCATGTTACGCCTAATAGGCCCACTAATACTACGTAACCTCCTTTTCACTTTAAGGTTCCCCCTCATGATGGACAATATACATTAATCATGATCGGCTTGTCCATGAATAGGACTACTATTTGCCTATTTGGATCAGACTGAAGATTAATATAGATATTTTGCTTTGAGTCATATGGCTTATTGAGGCTTGCATGAACTATTGTACATAGTTTTTTTGTGTGTTTATTTATAGTTCATGGCTCAACCCAATGCATTGTAAAAACTCACTTTTTGATATATACAAAAAAAGGAACAAGGGATAAAAAAAAGGAGTGTGCTCATTATGGAAGAAAAGGGCACTCCACAAGGAAACTATGCTATAAGTTGCATGGTTCTCCTTCCACAACATTCGTGCAACTCTCATTTTTTTAACATTGTGACTAAGTTATGGATTGTATTTTAATTATACTATATACTCCCTACAATGATAAACAAGTGGGATTGCTTTGGAAAGTGAGTAGCTGATGCTTTCTTCATTGGTAGAGGTTGAACTGGCCTTCGTGCCATTATCTCTCATCAGGCTTTGAAAAGTCCAATTTCTTAATGTTCTGGGCAAACTCTGCCCAAGAGCTGAGAAAGAGCTCTTAAATCTTATTGAAACTAAGTTATGTAATGATTTTTAATACTTTGTATTCTTGTCTTTTTTTTCTTAATAAGTTATGTAATGATTTTTAATACTTTGTATTCTTATTTTTTTTCTTAATTGTTATAGGTAGTCATGATAGATAAAAGTTGGATCCATGAGGAACATAGAACAAGCACCACATATTTACTTGGGGTGGTTAACTTTATAGAGCATGCATTTTCAAAATCCAGCAGGGATGGGACTATCTTATGTCCTTGTAAGCGGTGCTTAAATGTGCATAGGCAGAATCGGCAAGTCGCAACTGAACACTTGTTATGGAATGGATTCTTGACCACCTACACAAATTGGATTTTTCACGATGAGGGTTCATCTGATAGCTCTGAGGATTCACAAATACAAAATGATACGTCCAAAGATGACATGAGAGACATGTTGCGTGATGCGTATGGTGTATCACAGGATGGAGAGAATATGGAAGACGACGACCATCGATTTGTATTTGTTGATGACGCAGAAGCTGAGCAATTTTACAAACTGTTAGAGATTGTTGCACATGAATTGTACCCTGGAAGTAAGAAGTACTCTAAATTGTACACTGTTGTGAGGTTGTTTCACATAAAATGTGTCAATAATTGGAGTAATAAGTCATTTTCTGAGCTTCTTGAGCTTTTGAAGGAACTTCTTCCAGAGGGTGAGACGTTGCCCGGCTCTTATTATGAATTCAGGAAAATAATCAGGGACCTTGGACTTGACTATGATAAAATCGATGCTTGCAAAAATAACTGCATTTTGTATCGAAAGGATTTTGCAGATAAGACTTCATGTCCGAAATGTGGTGCTTCTAGATATAAAGAAATCGAAATTGACGAAGCTAGTGTAGAAAACATTCGTACGAACAAGAAAGGAGTTCCTTGTAAAGTCCTGTGCTACTTTCCCTTGACTCCTAGGTTGAAGAGATTGTTCATGTGTTCAAAACTGTCACCCCTAATGCGGTGGCACGATGAAAGTCGTACCAAGGATGGGATTCTACGACATCCAGCAGATTCTCCAGCATGGAAGACGTTTGATAATATGCATGCTGAGTTTGCTTCTGATTCTCATAATGTTCGCCTTGGATTAACTTTCGATGGATTTAATCCCTTTGGCCTCATGAGTCAATCATATAGCATTTGGCCCATCGTATTGATTCCGTACAACTTGCCACCATGGTTGTGCATGAAGTCTCCCAATTTTATCTTGTCGATGATTATTCCTGGTCCAACTCAACCCGGAATGGACATAGATGTCTACCTACAACCGTTGATTGAGGAATTAAAAGAATTGTGGGAAGCTGGTGCTGATACTTATGATGCTGATCGTAAAGAGGTTTTCAAGTTGCATGCTGCCTTACTGTGGACGATAAGAGACTTTCCTGCATATGGTTATCTATCTGGTTGGCAAACTAGTGGGTATCTTGCATGTCCTTTCTGCAATAAAGACGCGTGCTCATGGAGACTACCATATAGCAAGAAAGCATGTTTCATGGGTCACAGGAGGTTCCTCCCAATGGATCATAAATTTCGTAAAGATGCTTCATCATTTGACGGAAAAGAAGAATTTAGAAGTGATCCTAAGATGTTGTCTGGAAGTCAAGTTCTGGATCAAACTAGAGATGTAGATAATCTACCATACAACTGGAGAAAGCAAAGTATATTTTTTGAGTTGCCATACTAGAAGCATAACCTTATACGTCATAATCTTGACGTGATGCACATAGAAAAGAATGTATGTGAGAGTTTGATTCACACACTGCTAGGAATGGAGAAGTCAAAGGACACTGAAAATTCTCGATATGACCTCGAAGAGATGGGCATAAGGAATAAACTTCACATTATCAAGGATGGAAATAAAAAAATCATCCCGCCTTCATGTTTTACTTTGAAGAAGGAGGAAAAAGAATTATTCTGTAAGCTGTTGAAGTCTACTCGAGTTCCTGATGGGTATTCTTCTAATATAGCTAGAAATGCACGCGTCAAAGAAAGAAAGCTGACGGCATTGAAGAGTCATGATTATCATGTATTGATGCAACAGTTCCTCCCATTAGCTTTACAAGTAGCGTTGCCCAACAAAAATGTTAGATCTGTTGTAATTTAGTTGTCCAATTTTTTTAAAGACTTATGCTCTAAAGTCATAAATCCAAATACTTTTGAGAAGTTGGAATCCAGAATAGCAGTGACTCTTTGTAACCTAGAGAAGATTCTCCCACCATCATTCTTCGATGTGATGGAGCATGTGGTCATTCATCTTCCACGAGAAGCGAAGATAGCCGGACCGATATTCTATCGTTGGATGTACCCCGTGGAGAGGTAATCTTTCAAACAATTAAATTTGTTTAGACTTTGCATCCGATTGTATGTGATGTTCGTATAGAGTTTTATCTTCTTATAAATATAGACACTTGCAAACTTTAAAAAGATATGTGCGAAATAAAGCTGCTGTAGAAGCTTCTATAGCAGAAGGTTACTTGGCAGATGAATGCTTAACATTTTGTTCGAGATATCTCTCAGGAGTTGAGACAAGGTTCACTAAATTGTCTAGAAATGATGTGGAAGATGAAGATATGGATAATGATGAAGAGTGGTCTACATTCTTTCATAAAGGGCGTCGTCTAGGAAAGAAGACTCTTATTATGCTTGATAGCACAATGCTCAAAGCTGCGCATCAATATATTTTGGCAAACTGTGATGCAGTTGATCCATACGTGAAGTAAGATCGTTGTTTACTTTTCACAATGTACTTTCATATTTACGTCTAGGTGTGTCACAAGTGTTTGTTAGCAGGGAGCACATCCGATACTTGAAGAAAATCAATCCACGTGCACGACAATGGGAAATCAGTAATCTTCATATGAACAATTTCAATGAATGGTTTAAGAAACATGTAAGTTTAAATAAGTTATTTCCATTAGCAAAATAACAAAAATATATAAATAATAAAATTCATAATATTTTCAGATTGAGGAGAAGGCAAAGTCGACAACTGTGTCTCCAAACCTTTTAGTGTTGGCTCGAGGACCGCAACAAATGACGATGCAATATGCGGGATATGTAACAAATGGTTATAGATTTCGCACCAAGGATCGAGAATGCGGGAGGAAAACACAAAATAGTGGAATTATGGTGAACGCTCAGACCGAAAGTTTTTCCAGCTCCAAGGACAAAAATCCTCTAACGGGTCAGGTTACGTACTACGGGGTGTTAAGGGACGTTTTCGAGATCAGTTATTACGAGCAACTCAAAGTTGTATTGTTCAAATGTGACTGGGTCAATGCAAACAGAGGCATCAAAAAATCTGAAAATGACTTCAAAATGGTCAATTTAAAACGTATTGATGTAACTGATCATCCATTTGCATTGGCCTCCCAAGCACAACAAGTTTTTTATGTGAAAGACATAAGTCAAAAAAATTGGAGCTTTGTTGTGCACACTACACCTCGTGATACTTATGACATGGAGGAGAAGCTTCATGATAATTTCATGGATGGAACCTTCTTGTCAGAAGATAAATCTCTAAGTGATTTGGAAGATATCTTAAGTGACGTTTGTGATGACGTTAATTTAGTCAGAGAAGACATGGAGGGTGTGACCTTTTATGAAGAGGGTCATGATCCCCATCATTGATCTTATGTAACTCTTTTTATTTTATTAGTTGGGTCAATTACTGAAAACACTCATGTTATCCCGTTATTTATAAAATGATCATTTATTCTTTTACATAATTATATATTTGGGTTAATCTGCTTAATGAGTTTGCTTGTTGGATGTTGGCTTCATCAGCAAAATTAAAATATTACTGAAATTTTTAATTTTATTTGAGGAACACAATTAGAGAATGTATGCCATGATTTCAGTTTGTAATTGAATATTTTTGATATCAATTGTCTATTTAGGAGAATGAAAAGACGCAGTCAGCTATTGTCTCCACTTACTGATGATGTCTGCAATGAAGGATTAACTCATGGGAGTATGACAGGTAAAATAAAAAATTACATCATTGAATATCTTTCTTAGAAACACTCATATCATCATTTTAGTTGCAGGTACTTCCAAAAGACCAAAAGGAGGGTATCTTGGCTCGATAAATGCTGATTGGGGGTGTTCAAATGCAAAAGAAGGACTTAGAAATAGTAAAACCGTGGCGGGGTCAGCTGCAAATAACAATAGAAGTTCTTCTTTGAACCTTGCAAAAGAAAAAAAATCTATTGTGTCAAATGATGAAGTTGGAGCCGTTGGTAAAAGTCATGTGGTGGCAAACTCAAATATTGCTAGAGAAGAAAGTCATTCTAAAAGACACTTAGAAAAAAAAAGTCATCAAGGAGTGCCTGTAAAAGCAAGTATGCAACATTTGGTAAATGATGTCAGTAACAATCAAGAGGTTGAAATTGATAAATTAGATAATGATCAACATTTTGTTGCTGAGTCTCCTACTTTTGATCCTGGGCAGAGTGAAGGTAACAAAATTTAGATACAAAGATTCATTATATTTTTCACAAACTAATACTTAATTATATGTGTATAATATGTATATCCTTGTAAATGCTTGCATCATATTCATGATTTTGTAGGGGGAGCTAAAAATAAAAAAACAAGGGGCTATTCTAAGTGTATCCGATTATGGGGTAAGACATGGGATAAAAAGCTGCCAATTACTTTGGACGAGAATGGAGATCCAATAGGGCCACATCAGAATGACCTGTCTTCCTTTTTGGGAACTGTTGCTAGAAATTCTGATCTTGCACCATTAAACTATCTTGATTGGCGACAAGTACCTGTGGAAAACAAAACCGCTATATGGAATTATGTGGAGGTAATTCTAGTCTTAGAGATATAATACAATGTTATGAATTATTTATTTAAAAATTATTCTTTTGTTACAGACCAAGTTTGTTATCGACATAAAGGGGAAGAATTCAGTTTTGCGAACAGTGAGGGATTGTTGGAGAAACTTCAAAGCGGATATTAAAAAAAACCACTACATGCGGCACAAAGAAAAATCTGACCGACTTAATGATTGCCCCTCCTGTGTTGATCCTGATCAATGGAAATTTCTTGTGAATTTTTGGGATTCTGACGATGGAAAGGTAATTAACCAAATAATCATATTAATTGTTTAATTAATATCTGACTCCATGCAATCGCTTGGGATGGATTTATGGGCATATACGCCAAAAAGCTCCCACTTGCACTTAGAGCCAGTCACTCCGATATTATTCTAATCGATTACATAAACATTTTAGTAATCAATGTGATTCGAAGCAATTCCAATCAAATCCACAATTACACTCCTATTCCAACACATCCTATGTGTGTGACCCGGTAGGCTCCAAATTACGTTGGCAGTGATATCCATAATCATATTATGATTTCACAAGCAATGATTGGTATCTAGGAAGACTTCATTGCCACCCAAGTAATTGGAGAAGTTGCAGAACAACTTAACCTAGCATTCATGACTGGTGTTACAGTGATTGTATAGTTCCTTTGTCGTTGATATCTGAATTGAACTCAAGTCATGGAATTGTTATCCTCTTCAATGTTCAATCCATGCTCCTTGAACTAGAGTAGACAGTCTAAGATATATGTAAGCTCAATATCACATATTGACTCACATCAGCATGGCCATGCATTTCTCAGTCTCTCTTATCAAGTGGCCGGAATATCAAACTCCCCTATGAAGGACAAATTCCATCTACATTAGTCACAGACATCCCCATGTGTCACAGTGTACCCAAGCACCATCTTTATGGCAATCCTTATTCAGGACCATGGTGGATGATGTCAAAGTACACCGAATGATATGTGATAAGTGTAGTGACTTTAGGTCTAAGAGCCACAATCACCACCATCATTATGAGATGTGATTCTAACTACCAATCATGATATCCAAGCATCACTCTCAAGGTGTGTCTATACGATACATTGTTCTCTAATAAGTATCTATGTATTTGGTTTGATATCTACATATCATGGATAATGAGATTCTTCCATCAACCAACATACATTCTAATCTTATGTGTTATTGATGTCTATGGATAGTTCCACAATAACAACCGATTAGGGACAAAACAAGAATACATACTCTTAACATACATATGATCTCACTGTTCAGGTCATCAACCCGAAGACATATGTCATTGAGTATATTATTCTATAGACATCTATAAGTTTTATGGTCATCTCACAATATAAAACACAAACATATAGATTGGAAATTTGCCTTTATTGATATGATCAATGTAGTATTACAAACCGTTTACATCGTATCTGATTACAATCATCAAATGATAGTCTCTATGGGCATACAGACCAACAGATTCCCACTTACACTTATACCCAATCACTCATGAATCTCAATCCAAGTGATCGAACATATCCGTCATGTTTCTGTTGTGAAAGTGATTTTGTGAGCGGGTCAGCCACATTGCTTTCTGTAGGTACTCTGCAAATCTTCTCCTTGTTGTACGATCTCTCGTATGAGATGGAACCACCATAGAATATGTTGGGAATTTTGGTGCGATCTTGGTTCTTTAGCCTGTGCAATTCCTTTGTTATTGTCACAAAATAACTCAATTGCATCACCAGCTCTTGGAACCATTCCAAGTTCAGAAATGAACTTCTTGATCCACATAGCTTCCTTTGCAGCATTAGATGCGGCAATATATTCGGCCTCTATTGTAGAATCCGCAACCGTCTCCTGCTTGGAACTCTTCCAGCTCACAGCTCTGTTGTTCAGGCAAAACACAAATCCAGATTGCAATCTATAGTCATCTTTGTTAGTTTGGAATCTAGTATCGGTGTAACCCTTTACTACGAGCTCTTCCTCACCACCGTATACCAAGAATTGATCCTTAGTCCTTCTCAAGTACTTTAGGATATTCTTTATGGCTGTCCAGTGACATTCACCTGGATCTGACTGATACCGACTCATCATGCACAAAGCAAATGACACATTAGGATGAGTACATAACAACACATACATGATAGATCCAATTGCTGATGCATATGGAATCTTACTCATGCGTGCCCATTCATCACTTGAACTAGGACATTAGGCTTTAGAGATTGTAACCCCATTGGACATGGGCAAGTTACCTCTCTTAGAACCTTCCATGCTAAACCTCTTTAGCACTTTGTCAATGTATGTGCTCTGGCTTAGGCCTAGAAGCCTTCTAGATCTATCTCTATAGATCTTGATCCTTAGTATACATGATACTTCTCCTAAATCCTTCATAGAGAAGGTCTTCCCTAGCCAACCTTTTACTATCTGAAGAGTAGGGATGTCATTTCCCATCAATAGTATGTCATCCACATACAATATGAGAAATAGGACTGTGCTTCCACTAACCTTTTTGTAAACACATGGTTCATCTTCATTTTGACTAAAGCCAAACTTTTTGAGTACTTCGTCAAAACGTAGATTCCAGTTCCGAGATGCTTGCTTCAACCCATAGATTAACCTTTGTAGCTTACATACTTTATTGGCTTCCTTTGGATTGATAAAACCCTCAGGATGTGCCATATACACATCCTCGAGTAAATTCCCATTAAGGAATGTTGTTTTAACATCCATCTACCAAATCTCATAGTCATGATAAGCTACAATGGCAAGCATGATCCTGATGGATTTAACCATGGCAACTGGTGAGAAGGTCTCGTCATAATCAACACCTTGAATTTGACGAAATCCTTTTGCAACCAACTACCTTTATAGGTTTGAACATTTCCATCCATGTCAGTCTTCTTCTTGAAGACCCACTTGCACCCTATGGGTTTTACCCCTTCGGGTGGATCCACCAAGGTCCATACCTTGTTGGTGTACATGGATTCCATATCAGATCTCATGGCTTCGAGCCATTTCTCAGATTCTGGTCCCTTAGTAGCTTCTAGATAGGAAGTTGGCTCATCTGTTATGCCCAATTCATCACGGTCTTGAGTCACGAGAAATCCAAATTCTCAGGCTCAAGTCGTGTCCTACTAGACCTACGAGGTTCATGTGTTACATTTGGAACTTGAAATTTCACAACAATTTGTGAGTCTTCATGTTCCTTATGTACCTCCTCAGGTTCTATGCTTTCTTGTTGGTCTCAAACTTCTTCGAGCTCTACATTCCTCCCACTAATTCCTTTGGAAATAAATTCCTTTTCAAGAAATACAATAGTCCTAGCAACAAACACTTTGTTGTCAGTTGGTGTGTAGAAGTAGTATCCCCGAGTTTCCTTGGGGTATCCAACAAAATAGAAATTTTCAAATTTGGGTCCAAGCTTTTCTGGAAATTGTTTCCTAACATAAGCTTCACATCCCCAAATCTTTAACATAGAAAAATTAGGACGATTCCCATTCCATATCTCATATGGTGTCTTTTGAACCGATTTGGAAGGTACACAGTTAAGTGTAAAAGATGCAGTTTCAAGAGCATATCCCCAGAACGATATTGGAAGTTCAGCTGAACTCATCATTGATCGTACCATGTCTAATAATGTATGATTCCTTCTTTATGACGCACCATTATGTTGTGGTGTACCAGGTGGAGTCCATTGTGATACAATACAAAGGTCTCTCAGAAGGTCCTCAAACTCTTGGCTTAAGTATTCGCCACCTCGATCTGAACGGAGTGCTTTAATACTCTTACCAAGTTGCTTCTCTAATTCATTCATGAAAGTCATGAACATTTCAAGAGTTTCTGACTTGTGTTTCATAAGATATACATAGCCATACCTACTGAGGTCATCAGTGAAGGTAATGAAGTATTGATAGCCTCCTTTAGCATTTGATCTAAAAGGTCCACATACATCAGTATGTATGAGCCCTAGCAGATCATTGTCTCTCTCACTGTGTCCACTGAAAGGAGTCTTAGTCATCTTCCCTAATAAACATGCCTCGCATGTCTCTAATGATTCAAAATCAAAAGAGTCTAGATAACCATCCTTATGGAGTGTAGATATGTGCTTCTCATTTATGTGCCCAAGACGACAATGTCATAAGAATGTTTTGTTTGAGTTATCAAGTTTTAGCCTTTTAGTATTTATGTTGTTGTATATGCTAGTCTCAAGATCTAATAAATAGATACCATAAGACATAGGGGCATTGCCATAAAAGATCTCATCTTTAGAAATAGAAATAATTACATTCTTAATGTGAAATTCAAATCCACTCTTGTCCATACAAGATACATAAATAATATTTCTATTAATGGTAGGTACATAATAGCAATTCTCTAATTCTATTACAAGGCCCGTAGGTAAAGATAAACTAATAACTCCAACTATGGTGGCAGCAACTCTTGCTCCATTAGCGACCCGCAGCTCGACTTGGCCCTTTTATAAAGGCTTATCAGATCCTGCATATTAGAACATATGTGAGATCAACATCTGGTATCCAGTACCCATGATGAAGAAGTATTTAAGTTTATCACAATAACGTATATACCTGAAGTGGAGATCTCTATCCCCTGCTTCTTGTTCCTCAGTTCCTCTAGATAGAGAGGACAGTTTCTTTTCCAATGTCCAACCTGGTGACAATGGTGACAACTGCCTTCTTTAGAGATCCCACCTTTAGCATTAAGCACGGATGAATTTGACTTCAGCCCAGCTTTAGAACCTTTCTTAGCCTTGCCTTTGCCTTTTGACTTTCCCTTTGTCTTGCTGATCATCATCACAGACTTGGGCTTGTCTTTCTTCATCTGTGCTTCAGTTGTCCTCATGCCCAACAATTCTGACAATGGCTTGTCAAGATTGTTCATGTTGTAGTTCATGACAAAATGATTGTATGATTCAGGCAACTATTGTAGAATCACATCAGTGGCCAACTCTTGACCTAGGGGAAATCGCAGCTTGGATAGGCTTTCCACGTACCCAATCAAGGTGAGTATATGAGTGCCAACTGAGTTTCCCTCTTTCATCTTACTCCTGAACAAAGCCTTGGAGACATCATATCTCTCATGTCTTGCTTGATGTTGATACATGTTCTTGAGATGTGTAACCATCTCCATGACATTCATGTTCTCATGCTGCTCTTGCAACTCATAGTTCATTGAGCACAACATCAGGCAGTTGATGTCCACTGCATCATCAAGGTGCTTCTTGTAAGCATCCTTTTCAACCTTGGGTGCATTTGCGACGGGTTCTGCTGGCTCTAGTGTTTCAAGGACATAGAGCTTACGCTCATGTGTGAGAACAATTCTCAGCGTCCTAAACTAGTTTTGAA
This sequence comes from Alisma plantago-aquatica, assembly GCA_963693085.1. Lineage (NCBI taxonomy): Eukaryota > Viridiplantae > Streptophyta > Magnoliopsida > Alismatales > Alismataceae > Alisma > Alisma plantago-aquatica. Next base: position 1,517,402,615 of record OY856409.1, read on the forward strand.
AGTTGGTTCTGGTAAGTTTGTCTTTCTCAAGGACCGATCGAAACGAGAGAGTGTGAG